>JAQFZC010007887.1:0-10744 GCA_034695205.1 Dicyrtoma fusca | reverse complement strand
ACAACTGGTTACGACAAGCCACAAGTTTTATTTGTTCTAAACACTTAAATCGTAGTTAATGTAATTATTCTACAGTGCTTCAAAAATTTATAATTATTTTAAGGTGGACAATTTTATTATAATAGTTCTGTTTTTTAAAAAATCATTGGAATTTACTGATAAAATAATGTGAATAAGAAAGAATCGTGCAGTGCATTCTGTAAAGAAACAGTCAAACAGTTGTTTTGTTATTACAAGGTGCAATAGCATAATAAGTTACATTAGAATATTATCTAATAATGAATCCATCTAAAATCTAACCTTAATAAATAATTTGGGCGAATTGGGATTGGAATTTGGAAGCATTATAATCTTGACACGGGAAATATGTAGTGGCACACTACTAGCTTTAACTGGTACTGGTGTAGGTACTTATAGTATAATAATGCCAGCCAGTTTAAGTGAGTATGATAAATGATACATTATTTTTTGTATTGTTGGACGGGTGGGCCATTTCGATGTGGCTTGTCGATTGTACACATTCTTTTCTGACAATTTAATGGGATTTTGGGGAAAGTAATTTTTTCTGGCATCTGTAAAGACAGATTCAAGTAAGAGATATGAATGATGTTGACTTATGGAGATTTCAGATTCTGTCAAATTTGTACTTTGTATGTACGAACTTCCTTGACGGATACTTTTACAAATTCCAAAGCTATGTAAGCTCTATAGGACATGCTTTACTTTGAATAGTGTGAAAAGGCACCTTCACTTGGATTTCAGTCAAGTTTTACGTCTCGTGCTTCTTCTAGCTATACAGTACACTAAACAAATACGGATTTTTTATGACGGCAAAAATAAAAAGATTTTTCTCGTGCCCTTGCGTAAGGAGTATACAGTAAAACGGTTCCATGTCAGCATGTCGAGTATTTTTAATGTGTAAAATATTGTACTTTTTCCAGGAAAAGTGACTCGGTTTAACAGTCTGACTATATAGTTTACCTTTGTGAATCTTAATTAATACAAATTACTCCTTTTTAAATGTTTAGATGTCATCTCGCTTAGGACAGACTGCAACACGATTCAGTAATGTCACAACTGGAGCTTCGGAGCCTGGAGAAGGGATGAACGGACAGAATCAAACGGCGGGAGCCGGAAGTACCCTCCCACAAGCACCGACGTATAATAGTCATAGGGGTCATCGACGTGGCCATTCATACGGCGGTCCTATAACTCAGTCATCATCAGCCTTTCATCACGTACAACTGGAAGCACGGCCGTCGCATCCCAATACTCATCATGGGTAAGAATTACAAATAATAAATTATTTCTAGGGCTCACTTGTGCCTTACACGCACTGAGTCAAGCTGAAGTAAAGAAATGATTATTGCGTAGATAGTCTCGAATTGACTGTGCAGCAGTCAGTGAACAAGACAGTGATCCACAGGATCGACGGATGTATTTGTAGTAGTACCTAGTACACCTGCGACCTGCTTAAAGTGCTCTTCTGAAATACGAATCTTTTTCTGCAAATAAGACAAAAGCTGCGCTAAACAATTTAGTGTGGATTTATGTCATTTATGTCTACGGTAATCGTTTCGGAGGAACATGCCACGATGCGACATGCACCTGCTACATACGACATATATAATTCATATCAAAAATGTGACTTTTACTGGAGTTACTCGGAATAAATTACTCTCTTCGTGCAGTTTTTTTGTGATTTACGATATTACTGCACTAGTAAAACTACAAAAAATATTATGATTCTAGATAAAAAGTTAAATCTTGGTAGCGATTTAAATACAAAGACGGTATGCCCTAAGCTTCTTCTTAAATCTGCTTTATTTTTTTAGGATGTTACCTCAGCATGGATCATCGGTACTGCACAAGGGTCACCGAAGGGCTCTATCAGGGTGCTTACCGATGGTGGGAATGGGAGCCGTAGCTTGGTCATCCCTCCGCGAGTTGGAAACACCGACGCCTCAAGAAAAATTTCTTGCTCTACGTGGGCTGTCTCCGGAAGGTAGTGAATCTAATAAATATTATGTACATATTGAACGAAAATTGAAATTGAATTGAGGAATTGATTTTTGGGTTATAAAATCAAGTGGATCGTGACTGAATATTGTGAAATCTCTATTTTATACGGTTTACCGTTTTTACAGAGTCGAGGCCTTCATCTCCAGAGCAAACTGTGGTGGACAGAGGCACCTTAAAAGTAACTCCGGTAGTTCAAACAGACAGAAGGAAGGCCGACTTACATTCGATGGAGTGCGGGATCGGCCCTTGTCATCTCCCCAAGTGTTTTCAAAGTCTAGCAACTATTAAATTTTTTGTGTGTATCCTGGCTCTTCTAGTAACGCTGCAGCAAGCTGTAGCATCAGGCTATGTAAATTCCGTGATTACAACAATAGAAGCTCGATTCGAAATCCCATCAAGATTTATGGGTATCGTTGCATCTGCCTACGAAATGGGCAATGTAGTCACAGTTCTTTTCGTGTCATACTTGGGAGCTAAGCGACACATTCCTCGTTGGATTGCTACAGGTAAGCAGCTGGTGCTTATGTATGCAAACTGCGTAATGTAAAATGAAATCTGCAAAATGATACAATGGGATGTCCGTGGTTTAAAAAAATACCCTGTTTCTTATCCTCCTCCTCCCAGGTGTCATAGTTATGGTGATTGGTTGCATAACGTTTACCCTGCCACATTTCTTGGCATCCGACCATAGTAGTGGCATTGGCAGCCGTAATTCTTATATAACTGAAAGACTAACATCATCAGATTCTCATGTTCCAATAACTTCCATCGAACGAAGAGGATTATCGAATGACACTCGTCAAGGTGGCCGCAATTCTGTCTGTAAAACTGCCAACCCGCATTCGTTAAAATTTACTTCTAAGAAGGCAAATCGGAGCACCGAAAACGATTCAGTTTCATTGGGTAAGAGTTTTCCAGTCGCGCTGTAACACTTTTATTTAGTTTCTCAGTTTCTGTTTCTGCTGGTCTCAAAGCTAATACATAGGTACCTAAGTAATACATAGTTGTGTATTTATTATCGTACTTACTGGGTTAAGGTATATGTCATATCAATAGACGGTTTGTTTAAGATTGTAAACTTATTCGATTTCAGATGGCAGTCGAGATGATGTTAAAATAGAAGGAGTTGACGGAGGTAAATTTGGAAGGAACATTTTTTATGCCTCTGCTGGTTGTTCCGTAGAACTGATTGAAGATAATGGGAAAAAAGTTACAAAAACTACAGAGGAGAGCTATGCACAACCATTTATACTATTCATGATTGCACAATTACTTCTTGGATGTGGTGGGTCGCCTTTGTTCACTTTGGGGATCACATATGTGGACGACCATGTTCCAACTGAATCTTCCTCGTTATACATCGGTAAATGCTTAGTACTTGAAAGCAAATGTAAATATAAATTTTCGGATCAATGCTAATCTTTTTTTAATTTGTGTTTCTCAATGTTTTACAGGCATTGTTTATGCAATGGCAGCATTTGGTCCGGTAATTGGATTTTTAACTGGAGCTTGGCTACTTTCTATTCCCGATTATCCCACAGACATAAATCCAGGTACAGGACTTCGTGATACTTTGACATTATTCGACAAGACATTGATGACTTTCGTTTACTTCTTTTATCCTGTACTACACAGTACATTGATACCAACAGCGCATTGCTCATGAACGAATATTGCGAATTTAACTATGATTATTTTTATTTTTGTAATTTCAGACGCTCAATTCATTGGAATGTGGTGGGGAGGTTTTTTAATTGTTGGAATTCTATTGTTTGTTGTGTGTTTACCATTTTTTACCTTCCCAAGACTTATGCCAGGAACAAAGACTGCACTAGATGTATCCGTAACTAAAGAAAACGAATATGTGATTGAAGAAAATACAATTGAAGGATCTTCCGAAACCCAGCTCAGTCCTACAGAAAATTCCAATAACTATGGACAGTCAATACGTGACATTCCACGATCAATATGGCGTCTGATTACGTATGTTATTTTGTCTATTTGTTAGTGCTACATTTTTATTGCATTATTGTTCTAATGAAATATAAGTTTGCTAACAAGAACAACTATTACTATTGCAGGAACCCCACATATGTGGTAACATGCTTGGGAGGATGCATGGAGCTCAATATTGTCTCAGGATTTGTTGTATTCCTTCCTAAATATTTAGAGACGCAGTTTTCATTGGGGAAATCTGATGCTTCTTTGTATACGGGTGGTATTGCTATTCCAGGTAATTTGTTAAATGGTAGAGTTATATTATATAGTTCTTTGGCACGATTTAGTGTTTATTAAATATTAAAATATCTCACGGTCGTGTCTGTCTGTTTGTTTTAGGAGCTTGTCTAGGAATTTTTGCTGGAGGATTTATAATGAAAAAACTGCAGCTAAAACCTTCGGGTGCAGCAAAATTTGTTGTTACCACAAATTTGCTCTGCCTAGTAGGATACGCTCTATTTTTTTTCTTGGGATGTGAAAATCCTAAATTGGCTGGAGCGACGGTATCCTACCCTGACATGTATGACCCCACGTAAGTTTTCTGTGGATATGTGAACTTTTTACTTTCTTTTTTTTTTACTTCTGATTGTGACGCGTAGAGCGTAGCGTCTGAGTAAGACGTGCTTTTATGAGTGGTATCATAAGATAACTTTTATGTTGCTTGTAAATAATATAATAAAAGAAATGAAACCTCATCCCCAGTTTACCTTCCCTTTAAAAATTTAGCGTCGTCCCCCGAAATCCGTATTCATTGGATAAAGAAAATAACTAGTCGCTGTGTTTTAAATTTTATTTTAGAAATATAAAACCGCTAGAAGTAAACCTTACGAGTGGATGCAATGCTGACTGCTCCTGCGACTCTTCTCTTGATGCTCAGTTTGTGTGTCATAAAGGAGTTACATTTTTTAGCCCATGTCACGCTGGCTGTGCACACAATTTTACACAGTGCTCATGTAAGTATTGATTAGCAGAAAATGAGTGCATGTCTGCATGGTATAAATTTCTAGCCTTTAATGGGCACAGATTTTATCTACCAGATCTTTACGAAGGCCAAGGAGCTTCAAACGTTCAATTTTTTATTTTACAGGTGCAGGGGGAGAATCTGTGATACCCGGGAGATGCCCGGACAACCAGTGTCATACATTGGAGGCATTCATGGTAATACTGTTTTTTATGACTGGGACTGTAGCGGTAACGCAAATGCCGCTGTTGATGATCGTGATGAGGTACCCCTTTCACTTACACCGTTTTGATTTTATTACTACGCTCTATATTTAGAAAATGTCGCTGTGAGCTACACTAATAACTGGAGTCATGCTTTGCATTTTAATATTGGGTTTCATTGTTTGTTGTGTCGTCTAGGTCCGTATCAGTTGAAGAGCGTTCGTTTGCTCTAGGAATGCAGTTCGTAATTTTCCGTCTGTTTGGATACATCCCATCCCCAATAATTTTTGGCAATGTAATTGATTCAGCCTGTCTCTTATGGAGCGTAAAAAAATGTTCAACACTTTTGCCCGCTGTAAGCGGACGTTGCCTTCTTTACGATGTCCAAGATTTTAGATACAAGTACGTCGTCCTCAGTTATTTGCCCTGATGTGTTTTTTACAACTGTACTCCTTTGCGTAATCCGGTTATGGTTTTATGATTGTATCTAATATATTCGTACATTTTATTCAAATAATAATAGATACGTTGGGGTACTCTCTGGTTTGAAATTGATGGCTCTTGCCCTGTTTCTCTACGATTTTTTCCAACTTCGTAATATCGAGAAAAAGGAAGAAAAGGAATCATTGGCAGCTGCAGTTGCCTTACAAGCTGAAAATCTCAAATTAAAATCTAATTCAGTCATTTCGCTTGACAAACGTGAGTGTAATGTTTTGCTTTTCATATGGAAGTTTGCTTTAGTTTATTGGCCCTGTACCTATTTAATGTATATATGGATGCCTTCAACTTGTAATTTCGTAATTTCGTTTGCCTTATGTATCTGCAGTTTTTGAAGAGGTGGACAAAGGAAGCGGTTCGGCCACCAACAGTACAGTTGCCAACACTTGACCCGTGGAATTTTTAAGCAGTCGCAATAATAATAATAATATTAATTGTAGAAAATAAAAATGCAGTTACGTCACGAATGCAGCTTGATACGTAAACAGTTTAATAGCAGCACGCATCGCCTTTAGTCGACTATCGCAGCACACGCATTATTATCTTGGACACTTGGAGAAGCAAGCTTTTCCACACTTTGGTGCACATTGATAATTGATGTCATGTTAGTGGTGATTGTAGTCGTTTTTAGGAGAAATGTTATAATGTCTGTTATAATTTTATTCACAATGTGAAAATAATAATGATGTCTATAGACTAATAATGTCGCAGCAAAAAAAGCTACACTCAACGGTGTCCTGAAGGACTAAAACAATTTTAAACTTTCTTGTCTAGTCTTTTTATTGTCTACAAGTTTTTTTTATTTGGTATGTATAGCCAATTATTTATTACTCCTGTTTAGTTTACTTGTTATTATAACTTAATGATGATAATAGTCGCAAGCTCATACTCATTATAGAAATTCGTTTAAATTCAGATTTTGTTAGCCAGATTTTTTTCCACCAAATATTATGTTTGTAATAATAGATTTTTGAACGTTTGTACCATTTCTGGTGCGCTTCAAAGTTTAGGAGTTTGAGAGAGCTGTAAGTTCTACATAGTTTTGATGTTTGAAGGACTTTAGCAGCTCAAGATGATGTTTTTTTTCCACATATAATTGCTGGTTGTAAAATTAGTAATACATATTCAGCAGTAATCTCAAAGATTTCAAAGTTTTATTTTAATTTTTAATTTACAAATAGAAACAAAGAGTACAGTCTTGAAGAAGTTTAAGGTGGGTTACATTCATTAAATACTTGCACCAAAAACCAGTATGTAGTAATATCTTTGTGATTTTGTGGCAGTTCGTATTCCCTACTATGTATGTACAATATTACAATTACCTACATTAAAATACCGCTGCATGCAGTATGTAACTTATTAGCAGGTTAGGTCTAAGCACTGTAATAACTTGTTCTAGATTTTAAGTATTTGATCACATTTAGTGTTTTAAACTCTGTCTCCATGTCACGGGGGTAACTTCCCATTCCCTATTTATATCGAGCTGACATTAATTTTAAGTTCTGTATTGTTAAGCATATTTTAAGTTTTTTTAAAAACGATATCGATCTGATCAGTGTGTCGATGTTGGTGTATATATACAAGACAATTTAATATTTCAATTCTAGTTTCGTATAAATTCGATAATCACTAACATATCTGTGTTATTTATTTTTAAGTTCATTATAATCATCCAGTAGTTTAATGGTAGTTTTAAAAATAACAATTTATAGGGTCTGTTCAGTTGTGATTTATTTTGTAAAATAAAAGATGAGCTAATTAATTAATATTCGTTATTTAAACAAAACGTAGGGCCATATGATAAAATGTTTCGTATACATGATATGGCATCGAGTTGACGAATTTACGTTTGTAACGCTCCATCCCTCATTTTGCCGTGCATCTCAAATATTATATTAATTGTATCGTGTCAAGTGTGGATAATCGTTGAATTTTAAGTTTGTGTGTACACCTATGTACCATTTATAATGTTTCGCAGCGGTCGGCGCAATTAACACGGGTTTACGTTGTTCTAAGGAAAAGTAATATATTATACAATTTATTCTAAAAAAAAAATTAAACATTCTCGCCGCTTTATTTATTGAACATTAACTGCATTTTAATTACCAATAATGATTGTCTGATAATTTATAAATAAACACAATTAATACATTAATTTCGTAAAATACAATCGACAATTACATAACAGGTTAAAATCATAAGATCACATCTGCTGCCATCCTGCAGTATTGTTCACATTATTCCTTGTACTCGTATGTACTGAATCCTTTCCATTACTCATACATATATATATATATTTTCTAAAACGAAGTCTTTAATTATAAATTACGATCATTCAGCTAAGTACATACACCCTATATTTTTCCTAAATACAATGCACGCGCATTTCCATAATATACTGTACAATATGATAGTGAGCCTAATTATTTTATGATCAGACGATCTCACTTATTTCTGAGCATTTCATCTTGTAGTTGATCACATTCATGTCCACCACTGCACTGAAACAGGTAATATAAAATAAGTTATTCCACAGATCCTCTCATTTTTTCCTGGGAAAGTTAAACCATACTATAGTGGTTTCGTCACTGGTAACACCAAATGCACTTTCTATCAAGAGAAAGCACATGAGCTTTCTCTTTCTCTCAAAGTCTTTCTGGGTCAATGCGTCTATGGCCGGTGTCATGAATGTGGTCATCACGTTTTTTATCCAGTCTCAATGTCAATCAAAATCCATCACTCGTCTGTCAGCCACCCGCCAGCAATTCTTTACGGTTGTAGCTTCACTAATCACTTAGCACAACAATTCTTCTTCTTAGCATTGTATTTATTAATACTTATACCGCTATATTTTTTGCAAGGTTTTGTGTGTGTTGGCAGTATGTAGAAACCAAATATCGAAAAATTAAAATTTCAAACAATATAAAAAGCATTAAAAAGCATAATGAGAGCTGGGAAAGTATAAAAGAGTATTTTTGTAGATGTAAAATGAATTTTTTAAAATACATCTTTAATTATTCGATTATTTTTAACCATTTATGAAGGCATGGAATAAGAACTGCATTTTTTGTCCAGCTTTTGTTCCTCTACAATATCTACATATGCATGGCCCTTGGGGATACGATTGTTTTAGCCAAAGAATCTTTAAATGCTGCACAATTGCAAAGACTCAAAAGGTATGATTAGTTTTCATAGTTTTGATGTTTGAAGGACTTTCAGTGCAAGTTGATGTTTTTTTCCACCTACAATTGCTCGGTGTATTATTAGTAATACATATTCAGCAGCAATCTCAAAGATTTCAAAGTTTTGTTTAAATTATTAATTTACAGATAGAAACAAAGAGTAGGGTGAAGGCTTGCAATTGTGGTCGCCCCCTTTTACCTAGTGTCAACGGTCAACCGAAATCGAACACACCTGGTTTTGAAGCTTCGCCTGGTACCGGACTTCCCATTGAGTATATGTCAGGTTTCGATTGACATTTGACACTGGGTAAAAATGGGCCTACCAACCTATATACTAGTGTTTACTGTGACGCTTAGTGTGTTTGTACAATTTAATCAATCACATCACTTGATTTTCCCGATCGTCACCTAATTTTTATTTCACTAATTTTATTATCAGTATAGCTATTGCAAAACACCGCGAACTACTTCTACGCTACACGTTACGCAATTATACGAAAAGTACTAATAATACTCATAACCAAAACGTTTAAACTTTCGTTTTATTTAGGTATATATATATGTCACGAAGTTTTATTAGTTTTAACTTCACAGCAACTATTTATAAATTTCTGCAATGGTATCCTTGTACTTGTTGTACACTGTTTGTCGCTTCAATTTGAGAGTAGGACCTGTAAAGATAAAAGGGCACAGCATTAAGTGAGAGCTCCGAAGTACAATTATATACGTAATGCCTAATTCAATTAGCTTTCGACTTTAAGTAAATATTTTCCATGAAGCAGTTTTTAAAGACAGGTTAATCCTTGCCCCAAGTTAGGTATGACCCTACATGAACGTTACGTATTTAACCCGCTACAACTGCCTGAAAGACCGCAAGCAATGTAGCGAAGTCTGACGAATTCTCTAATGTAAAACACCGTAGCTTAGTTCTTTTGTTATAATCCAGGAACTAATCAAATCTATGTAAATAATTGTGCTTCTATTACGTCCGACCATGGCTCAAATTGGTATTTAAGCGCAGTGGATCGGACCATTCAGGGTGCTGTATTTTAAACGTTTGTCAAAGTGAACTACTGTGAATAAAGAGTCCAAGAAATTACTTGGGTAAAATACAGGCCATTGCTGGTGTATTCAGCTTTGTTTACTTCTTCATTCTTCTATTTACTAAATCTGCTTTCTGTCCCAGTACTTAAGGTGCTGGTGAAATCCGACCCTGTAGTACGTACAGATCGAGGAATTCTATAGCTTTAGTTAATTGTAAGTCATACGGTACCCATAGTACGCGCGTATTTCTTCTGCTTATTAAGCCTACAGATACATATACTTACAATATCTACGAACCTTTACACTATTTTTAAGCACGCTTTCAATAATAGGAATTCCATATAGTACTTCGGTAGTCGTATCGAAAAAGCGTCACAAGTCAATAATAACATAGAAGTAAATAACATACTATAAATTCTCGAAGTAGGGAACGGGACAAGCAACTAAATGACATGACATGTTACTATCCTTACAGTTCAACATGACCACTGAGATCTGAACTTATTGGTTTTTTCATATGTACTCAGTACTCATCAGGGCTTACTGTCTGTTAGTCTGTTTTTACTGTTTTGAGTACACAGAAAGCGTATTCTATTATGGCTTCTGGTCCCTTGAAGGGTCGTTGAGATAATCGAAATCGAAGAATGCCATTTGAATACAAATTACACGATCCAGATCTGACCACAGTTTACAGATTACAAAGATAATAATACTGCAAAAAGCAGTCCATTTCCTTCCCGTTCTTAGTATTCTAGCCTTTACGTCGGTCCTACTAATCTACTGCAATAAATGTAGCTCAAGTCTCACAATTCTCTTCCACTTCACGCTAATCTACC
>JAQFZC010007886.1:0-10745 GCA_034695205.1 Dicyrtoma fusca | reverse complement strand
CATGTAATATATTCGGACGAGTCGTCTCACATAATTAAGATTAAACGTCAGGTAAGTATTAGTTTAATCTAATAATTCTATTATATTCCAGCCAAGCCAACTCAAGTTCAGTTAAGTCAGTCGATAATGATGAAAGTAAAATAGAATTTCATACAAAAAAATCCTCCTAAGCAACACCCTTGTCAATGTCAATCGTCAGTGGAAAAAAACCCTCGTGGGCACCTACCTACATCATCTGCACATGCACGGTAAACTTTGCAGCTATAATTATCCCTTCCCTGGACAATGATTTTTTTTTGTCTCCATGCTCCACTGCACACATGCAAATGCATAAAGTGCACGTAGCGAAAGAGAAGAGAACATCCTGTAGTCAGCCAAATTGCTCGTGGCAGTCTAATTCAATAGAACAAAAGCAAATGCTACATAAAGATCCATCAATCTCAGAGTTAGCTCCAGCAACACACAGCTCAACTTCCAAACTCACATCCCATTGGATCGATCCGACTAAAATTAAATAAAAACCCTCACTTTCCTTTGTACAACAGAGTTCTGCCGTGGATTGAGGCTAAATTCGGAAAAGTTACGTAAAACGAGGAAAATACTTTACACAAGTTATAAAAGGCTCGAAAAACTCCAAGGATATTAAAAACAAGAGACAAGTACTAACTATGACATGGAGAACTAATAAAATGCAATATTCAACTGAATATGAGATGAAAATAATTATATTTTTATGATTTTTGCTACAGTACAAAAGTGCAATGTAAAATCTTTTAATTAAAAAAGTTTCCTTTTTATACGTGTGTGTGTGTGTGGCTTCATTCCCTTTTAGGTATTTCATCTTTCATGCGCCTCCGTTAATTTGCTCGTGTTGCAAATTGCAATTCACACAAGTTTAGAATTATTATTGCAATCAAGTTTTACAACTGACATCAAACTAAACAGCCTACTTTTACAAGCTTGTAGCAGTGAAGATACATATCTTAAATATAACAGATTTTTTATATATATTAATATAGGTAGGTACTTATCAAACCAATAATAACTGATTTCAACGTCTAATTGTTATTGCTACTACCATTACTTTTATTATTATTGCAACCATTTTTTCCGCCAAGGTGGAAAATCGGTAGCATTTGAAACGCAATTTTTTGCACAAACTGAATTCTCATGAGATGACATAAATGAAAATAGGTAGGTGTTGGTATTATCTATACATACACACAATACACCTCGGTAGGTAATACAGAGTACATATTTGATTGAAAGCATCAAAAACTCAATACCTCGGAAATTATTGAGTGGAAACCTCAAAGATACTCCAAGCCCATCATAACCACGAGCCGCAAAACTGCTTTATTGTTCAGAGTTAGCTTTAGTGAGAGCTACAGCGACAACTACACGTCCTGATGCAGCCAATAGAAATACTAGAATTTATATATCATTTTTTATATAATAAATTCCCTAATTGTCCAATAGTAACAGTGATATCGAACATGAAAAGTGTTACAAAGAAATAAAGAGAAACGTCAAGTGCAATACTGCAATGTGCATACAGTCCTTTTGCTGACCCCGCAAGCTTTTTCACACGATTTCTAACTTTTATCTCTAGTCAGGTGCTGGTCTGTTATTTGACTGTGTGTGTGTGTATGTGAGGTTTTGCACTTTAAGAAGCACATAAAAGAAAATAATTCAATCTCAAAGCACAGTCATACAGGCCACAGCTGAAGCGTTTCTTTTTCTAAGAACAAACAAGGAAATGCACAACAACCCAGCACCCTAAATGGAGAACTTACCTATAATACTTGACAACAGGGCAATAAAGGGAACCCACAACTCATAGCCAAAGTGGCCCTGGATATTTTTTTCGTCCCAACTTTGCAACCATCAATTGCACAAAAAGTCCACGTACAAGTATTAGACACATTACATGATGTGTCGTGGAAGGTTGTTCATTGTACTGGTTTTTCACAGACTTTCATCACAGACTGCATCTGGACTTTGCATCCGCTTACGAAACTAGCTAACTGTTGCTAAGCCCTTTCACGAAACAGTTCCAGCATTATATCGCAATAAAAGCTCACTGAATTCCGTTAAATCTGTATGTAGTTTGATCTTCCAAATCAGACCTATGTTTAACACAGAGATGCATCCAGAACTGAAATAACATGAGCACAGTATTAGCTTCAGGTTACATTCTGTCATCCTTTAGTCTCCAAATTACTTTGACTTCTTGGAAACAAAGCTGAAAAAACTCATTACATTTGCTATTTGACATTTCTAGTTTGAGCCTAGCTTGAGTTAGCAAGGCAAGGGAAACTGATCCAAATTAAATAGGAAGCTGCAACTTCCTCATACGTAACACCTACGTAATTACTGGATGTCTACAAACTTGGAATCCTACAAATAATTGCAATTTGGACGACAAACTTAATAGGTATTCGGAAATTGATAACGATGAGTACCTAGCTAGACCGTTGAGAGTTGAGAAGTCTAATAAATTTCATCCTGTCTATTTTTATTTCCCCATGAGCCTAGTATAGCTAAAAACCAATCTAAGGCCCCCTCCCCCTTTAATGTTTTAAGTCCAACAGCGATTCGTATAAAGACGATAGAGCGTCGCTACTATAGCTACATACGTAATCACTAATCTTACAAAGAATACAAGCAACCTACAAGTGCAGAACATTGCAATTATTATTGCATTGGCCCTTGCCAGTTATGCTTAAAAAATAATGGCCAGATGATGATAAGCAGAGTCTACAAGAAAAAGAAACCATGACGAGGTGTAATTGCGATGCATGTTGCACTCCACTGTCTGCAAACTGCAAATTAGCATAGCATTCTCTGTGGTCACATTGAAAGTTCAAAGTTTACAACTTTAGACGGCTTAAGGCACATTCAGTCAGAGGACAAGGGGTTGAACGCTGAATTGAATTGACACACCTACGTCTCTCTTAACTTCTCCTACAGACAGCGGTCTCGCAGACGTAATTATGTAAACTACCTACTTTAACTGAAACAAAGCAAATAATCACAATTATAAGAGTAATAAAAGGGTATCGAGAATTCTACATATCACAGGGACGTTAGTCTACATCGACAGTACCTGCAATCATAAGTTAAGGAAGTGAGCAAGAAATGCATTGCATGTAATTGTAAATTGCATACGAAGATAATTTATGCATTAATTAATTATAGTGTACAATCCTCAGTTCGCTATTTCGTTACTCAACCACAAATTTCAAGGTAACCGTGACACTTATGCATGCAGATGCATTGAATTGAATTCTGTATTGAAATCGATAGTACAGGAGTGTCCGTGTATATAACGAACGATTTCAATCCCCTATAAATTTTGACATTTTGTATTAATCTATGTAATATAATTGTATGCACCTTGCAATTATGTACAAAGCTGAAGCTTGCAAAAAAGAAACTGTACAATGCACAACGGATTTCTTGCAGGCAAATCATCAACTTCGACTTTAAATTCTGCAGCTGGCATTTTTCTATGAAAGCAGGAAACATGGATGAGGAGTTGTTCGGGCTTTTCCTCCAAAATTATTGCTGATTCTGATACAAATCTTGAAACTTCGGATCCTCAGCCACTTCCCATGATAGAAATACATATAATGAAAACATCCTACTTTTTAATCTGAAAAGGCATCAAAGTTGAGTTGTCAGAGCTGACGCTGGGAGCAACTAGGATGATATAACCTGATTAAAAAAAAGTGAAGCTGAAACCTGGATGAAACGAGAATTTAATCTGACAGAGCCATAAAGAAGCCGCTAGAGACTAAATATTAGTATCGGTGGTACCAGCATTACCATTTTGAAGTTTAGTCTACAAATTCGACAGCCTACGGATCATTTCTTCGCCTTAGCACTAACAAATAATTACACGGTATCCTTATCCTACATCCAGCGGCTCTGTTTTAACCAACGAAAGCAGCTGCTGCTGCAAGCTGCTTGTCAATTTCCTACACTGGTGATACGTACGTAAAGTATTCATAGATCATAGACTAAACAAAGTAAAACTTTAAACTAAACAAGAACCAGACTGGCTAGAAAATATTACCTAACAGAACGGAACATAAGATAGGTTAGAGTTTTAGCCGTCAACACTATCATTTTCACAAATATTCACATCATCGCCTTCCAAACTACACAAGACAAGAGAGAAAAATGCAAAAGGTAAAAACCAGAAACAGAAAATGGCTTCGGTTTTTTTTGCACATAAAATTAACCTACATTCTAGGCCTCCCTCCGTATTAGAAATTCAAATGACGGATGGCCATAAGGAAAAATGTTGGAAAATTACGAGAAGGAAGGTTATTAAAAAAATACAAAAATGTATGCTTTCTGCAGCTGCTAGATGATTCAGTTTGGGACTCAAGGACATTCAAGAACAAATATATAAAAACAAATATAGTTTACTGGGTACTTTCGTATGAAATCATCACCATGGGTTGCACAGTATTACCTAATTAAAATAAGCCACGTAAAACAATATGCAGCCAAATATAAAGAAAACCCCCAGAAAAGAGAAATAATGGAAATGCAACTGAAATATAGCCACGTTCTCACACATTTATATCAATATGTAGTGGCTGTAGGACACCTGCCACTAGTGCCATTTTACTACTGATATTTGTACGAATTAGCAAATGCATCTTGTCCGTACAGTAAATGGAATAGAATTAATCTCAGCGGTATATCCAATGCAGCATAAAAGAAAACATGCACAAATCATCAAAGTTACAAGGAAAATGGACGTATAACCAGTTTCTCTCAACTCTTCTGTTCAATATTATTGAACTGACTGTGCAACACCTAAACATCCGTAGGTGCACAATTTTTTACAATATTCCTGGCTGACAGGATGGCTCAAGGATAAATTAATTTCTGATAACTTATACTTCTATCCCTTGAATTATCTTAGCCAGAGACTGCATCTCTATGGTGCAAACAGCATAAATACTTGCCCGATAACAATTGGGAAAATATGCATGCGCATTCATTCTTTTAGCACCATTTGAGGCGTGAGGCACACAACTGCAGCTTACTAGTCTGCACAACCGCCATTACACCACGACTTGCTCACAAGATTATGAGACAATTATTTATGAAAAAAACTGCGCTGTTCAAGGGCACCGAAAACAATCATAAAGCATTTGCAAGTACAACAAACATTCGCCAATTGCACTCATCGTTATGTATCTTAACTTACGTATGCAGATACAAATTTGCAAGCAGGTACATACCTACGATAAGTACTGAATGCTTTTTTCAAGTAGGAATTTGAATTATGACTCCTCCCTAAGCGAGAGGGTGACTTTGAAACTTTGTTCAATTGAAATATTCAAAAATTTACTTAAGGTGCTTATTTAATTCAACAAAATCACACTACAGATGCTGTTTTTTCAAAGCTAAAACTAATCACAACATTGCCTGCACCTTAGCTGTTCAATAAATTGAATGTACCCTGCGTGCCTTGCATTTGAAATTTTGCAAACCGCAACTTGCAATAGCGCAAGGCATCTACTAGACTATTACTTTTGATAAAAAACAAAAATTCGTATATAATAATAAAAAAAAAGTAATACAAATAATAACAATAATAATGAAACTATGATAGGGAACATGTAATTTCAACCTGCGAGTCAATTACAAGCATGCACTCGCTGCAACAATGGACTGACAAAGGAGCGCAGAAAAATTTCAGACTAGAATAATTGCATCAAAACTTATTACACACGGCCTCATCTTGTACTGTCTACGGGATGCATGCCAACTTGCATAGGTAGGTAGGTACATGGTACCATGATTTGCAAAACTACAACTGCAGACCCAGCAAAGGCCAAAGCTGCAGGCAGTACACCACAGCACAGAACTGCATGAGGAAGAAAAGTCTAGCAAAAACATTCGCGAATAGCCTACAATAAATTTTGCTGTAGGGACGAATAAAAAAGAAATAAAGACTGACTGACTGCCTACATATCTGTACGAGTGCATAGAAAAGGACGGATATGCACACACGTCAGTCGTAACGTAAGTAGTCGAAGCAGACACAGCATGAGGGACACTGTCGATAAAAAAAGCGTATCTTTATAAGATTAACTTGAAATGTCTAGTAGTCTAGTCATAGTCTCGCTTTTCCCCTCACCCATCACCCAACCAACCCATTTCACTTCAAGTCCTGTCAATAGAAGCATGAATACCTAGTACATCAGAAGTCCCTATGGCAAACACGTACATTACATACTACTACCAACTACAAGGAAGGTACTTTAACTTAGAGAACCATTAAACTCCACAAGAGCTTTCTGTTTGTGTCAAAGAGAAGGTTGTAGCTGTACAGTCGAGTCGAGTAGACTGCGGAGCTGTTCTGCTCTTTTAAGTCTCGCTGCCGTCGTCTCTCATTTATTTATTTTTTTTTTGCAAACTCTACAAGTATACCACGAACATCTGCTCACGAACGCGGATGCAACGCAAGGAAGATAAATGCCTGCGAAAAGTCCCTTAGCAGTTGACAGTAGTGCAATGGGGATGCAAGTCTCGTAATGGGAAAGCATACTCGTACACACACGCTAATACGGAATGAGGCTAATCCCATAAGGTTTTTCACTACATCTCTTTTACTACGCCACGACTGACGAGACTTCGGATTGGGATTTGTCCAACTTTAATTATGCTCAACTGTTCTACCAAGAAGTGCCTACTTGTTCGACATCCTCTTTTATTGTTTATGCAATATAAACGGCGAGACAGAAGACAGAACACTCCAGAATTATAATCACAGACAGAAATAAAATAAGCATTAGCATGAACGTCAGAATCAACGTACAATGCACTCACTATTTAGCACTAGCATTTATGTATGTAGGCATGTTTCCATTCTACGCATTCCTTTCACAGAATCGGCAACAATTATTCTGAACTTGTCAAACAATACAAGTAAAGCAAATTCAAGTCTGTCCTGGTAAGTCTGCACATTGCATTGTCAGTCTCGTCACAGTGCATTTTTGGTGAAGTGACACTAGCATAATCCAAACTGCACTGTCACAACATACATAGGCAATCCAATCGATCATTTACATCATCATCGTTAGCCCGCTGCGCCCATTCCTCAAGAACAAAAAAAATAGGGAGCTGAAGACCTGAGTGAATCTTTAAATATTTAAAAGTGAATGCTCCTAAAGTTGGAAGTGGAAATGCAAATTTTTTGTACAATGCAGAACATTAATTATTTAGAAAATGGCACGTACAAAGTACCTATGCATATTATAATGCTGGTGCATCCTAGTTTGAAGGCGAAAGGTCTTCAAAATTCTTTATAGTCACTAACAAATAAAAAATGAACATCATCCTTGGTATTACGCTTTTGCAGACTGCACTTTAAACCGTCAATTCTTTACATGCACTTATGCATCCACGAACATTTCAAGAATGTAAACTACTACATAACTTTTGTTTGGTCTCTTGTTGATAGTCCCATTCTGAATTCCATCAATACCTGCCACTTCTAAAGCCAAACTGAACAGACTTCACAAATAAACTGCAAAAGATCCATCAATATATTCATTTATCAAATGCTAGTACCTTCAAGCCAAACTACGTTTACAGTTTACATTAACATACTACATAGTAGTTAGTATACCTGCGTGGTGATGCATTATTATTACTAAAGTAGAATAACAATTAGGTAGGTAGGTATATTATAATGCAGCAAGAATATGCAGCCTCTTTCATCCACACAAGATTACTACTTTAGAGTGCCAAGAAAAGAAGAAGAGATGCCTTTGCACTCTCTTATCATTTTTCCGTGTGACCTGTAGACTGTGTAGACTGAAGTCACAAGTTAAATGCCCAGATCCAAGCAGAACAAAATTGCGGACAAACGACTATAGACAGACTAGTAGAGTAAAAAACCGTTCAGGACGAAGACTTCCTACATTTCCCCTCATCAAACTATCATTATACTACACTATTCTATCCCTTTTGGTTGAATGCCCAGACAGACTAGTAGTTCTGTACTTTGATATCAGCACATCGTCTCAAGCTCCATAAATTATAAGTGTATTCCCACAAAAAACACTAACTCAGCTAACACGCAAGTGTCAAGATCTGCATGCCATAAAGTTTAGACTTTACAACAGTGCAATTAAGTACATACCTATCACATGTAGGTTTACTGCAAATTGCATTGCCGTAGACGTCACTTAAAAAATTAAAATTACACTAGGGACGTAAGTGAGCTAAATTACAGATCGGTAGACGAAGATCGAGACATCCTAAATATTTCAATAAAAAAAATTTAAATAAGATTTTCAATTAATTGACAGACAGTACGATAGCAATAATTTATTACCATACAACATGAGAAGAGGCCAAGGTTTTTAAAAATAATATATCTGTATGTACACAGTTTAGAAGAACAGGGCAATTCTCCTATTGGCTAAGAAATGCTGTCAAAACAATTTTCTGATGTCCATGACGTATTCAATAGCCAATCCTGATTGACAGGGAGTTCTACAGATTCTAATGCCACACTACGATTGGTAATAGTACAATAAAGCTACTTTTATTGCAATTATAAACTACATTTTATTATGCCATATACTTTTAGAATAATTGCTATACTACTGACACGAAACAATCGATATTTACATTATTCTACTAAAAATCATTTTCATAAATACCTACATGCCTCCCTAGGTAGGAATGTGTGTAAGCAATATAAATAAAATCATAGTTTGCCACGAAGACCATTTGAAATTATCTGTGATTGTCATTTTTCATCTGAAAAGCGTGGGCAAATTTCCTACATTAACTGAGCTTTAACACCAGGTGACGAAAGTAAATACAATTATTTTACAAAAGCAATTATATCTATACAGCTTGCAAGAATAGAAAAAATGCAATCTCATCGTTGCATGTACAGGCTGCCCACTAACCTTTGCTCTCTTCTCCTCTGCTTCTCGATCTAAGTTGTACAGTCCTATCCACACTCAAAAGTACATCAAAATGCACTGAAAGAAACTTCATTAGTACGACATCAGTATTTATTGCAAAGATAAGAACAAATACTACGAGATAGAGGCAGACATAGAGATGACAGATACAAATACATCTCCAAACTTGATTGTCTCTAATGCACTAAAACAAAGCGCAGGGGAGTGAGGGGATGTCAAAGAATTTAAATGCCCACATCAAATGCTTACATTTAGAATTCAAAGAAACAAGCTACTCTGTGAAATGGAACCATCTTCAAGTGTTTGTCACTCAATCATCATCCTATTTTTTCTTATTCAAAATATTTATATTTTTAGTATTTAGCATGCATTTTATTTACTATGACACAAAAAGAAGCTAAAATAAATAGTAAATTGTCAAAATATAATAGAAAAGAGAGTAGAAATAATAGAATACTGATACTTGTATCAGCCCACTGCCGTCGTCGGAACAAAAACAACCGTTTTTTTAAACAGTCAACTTAGGTAAGTCTAGTGTACCACGTAGCATCGCAAAAAAATAAAGTAAAATTGCAAAACTCAACAGCTTTGTATCTACTCTGACAATCGTCAGTCAACATTACATCCATTGACAGCTGCAATGGATGATGGTACAACGAGTTAGGATTTGTCGAGGACCGTTTTACGACTCTAAACTGTAACAAAAGCAAACACAAGTTTTATTATATACATACAGCTGCAGCCAACAGGAAGGTTTTTAACATCGAATGAGGCCGTGGCTTCTTCGGATTTTCTAAACGCTTATCAGTAAAGCCATTCTGAAATTTTAAATTCCGGAATCTGTGTAGGCAGTAGAGTTAAACATAGTTTGTATAAATAAAGAATGATTAGACAAGTATAGTGAATGGAAAACCACAGGAAAAAGCAAACAAATGGAGTACGAGTTACAAGTATGTGGTCTAACCTAAGGTTTGTTTGGCCCATAGGCTTCACACAACTTTACATTATTTAGACAATGTAATAAATCTTGACTGGAAAGATAAATGTGCAAAATTTAAATTTGAATTGTGCATGAGTAGGCCTCGTGAAACGGATCAACGAATTCGAGAGTGCACAACTGCAGACGTGCCGCAAAATTATTTGCATTCATTATTAGTGTCTACTTGCAACCATAACTTGGGTACTATCCTCTTTGCAAAATACAGAGTGGTATATAGTGTAGATATACCACATCAATGCAATGCAATTGACATCTAGTAATTCAACGAAGCGAAACGGAACAAAAACGAGTCAATCCCATCATATTTCTTTGCTTGCCTAGGTCTGTCTGTCTGCGTTTGTCGACGTCTATCCCAGAAGCTGCAAATTCATAAGGCACATTCAAAAAATGACAGCATGATAAATATCAAGTGTGAATTTAATTCACATTCTCATTACATACTAATAGCGCCAAGTTGACCTCGACCTATGAACTTAGGTAATCTGGATTCTTAAAATGAGATTCTGAAATAATATGCAATGAACTCACCAGCAATAATGATTAAAACCCAATAAATGAAATAATGAACTTTCGATAATAATGAATTGTACGGAAATCAACAAATTATTCTTTCGAATTATCACACCAGATTTGATTTCCAATCTTCTTACTTTCCTTTATTTCGAATTAGCTTTCCGAATATGATTTTCTGTTATTTACGAGAAACTGAAACTAACCACTAACTTATTATTACTAACTTAAAATTAATACTAAACCAATAAAATTTA
>JAQFZC010007885.1:0-10745 GCA_034695205.1 Dicyrtoma fusca | reverse complement strand
ATCGAAATTTAATTTTTGTTCACATACCAGTTACGTTCGGATGGGGTTGATTTCGACAAACCCACGTAAAGCAGCACTCGTTGGGAGGCATGGTGACCGGCATGGCCATTTCAGGAGGGCAGGGCAAATCAGCTGGCGGTTTCTCGGACATCGGTGGACACAAGTTCTGACAAGTAATATTTCCATACTCACAGTGGCAGCGCTTATCACAACCGGTTATTTTCTGTGGAATCTCCTCGAAGTTGCTGAACTGGAAGCCTCCGGCAAGGGAACAGGTTGAATTTTTAACGCATCTCATCTCTGGACAACAATGTGGGGGCTCCTTACGGAAATTCTCTGTGATGGGCTCCCATTTAAGGCAGTTTGCATCCAGGAGCTCCAGACCCAAGTCCACTGGACACTCGATTGGAACACATTTCAACTTGCCACTTTCCTCACAGGAGCAGTACGCATCACAGCCATCGTAGAATTCCTGGCCGTAGGAGAAGAAGCGATCCTTGTATTTGCACATGACGTCTTCCATGGAGCTGGAGGAGACGTGACCGGAATGATCGCCTTCCTCCCCGGACATCACCTCGTGGCTACTCATTTCAAATTCCTCACTGCTACCTGTGTTCGATCGTGTGTAGCCTGACAATACGTTCGTCTCCGTTTCATTCACTTTGGCTTTGAAGAAATATTCCCTCCCAGGCAGCAAGCCATTAATTACTGTGTGAATATCTTCCGATCCCTCCACATACAGATCCTTTATCCTTGCCTCCAGTTCCATCCAGGACTCCATATCCGTACTGTAGTAAATCTTTACCATTTGATCGTCCAGCTTGGCGAGGTATTTTTCGGATAAGCTGATGGTTACCATCACGGAGGTTTCGTTCACAGGGATTACCATCGATAATTTAGCCACCGAAGGCACCAAGGCTTCTTCACTAGAAGACTTGACAGGGACACTCATCGTTTCCTTGCTGTCTTCATTGAATATGGGAGAGTCAGTTGAGCCAGCCGTTTCGGACTTGGGTGTCGTCGTAGTGGAGGTTGAAGTGGAGGTGGAGGGGGGCAGAGTGGTTGTGGGAATGTCATCTGAACGACCGATTGGGACTAAAATAGGAACGGCTGTAGTCAGGGCGGTTGCATTGACTAATGTGCCATTGGCGGCTTTCATAACGTCACTCATTGCCAGTATTTCTTGGGCATCACAGATCGTGACGGTGCAGCACTTATCAGTCGGGTCAGGCAGGGTGATGCAGGCATCGTGGGTATTTGGTCCTGCAGGAGGACACCTGTTGCCAAAATAAATAGCATCACTTACTAAACGGACGCCCATTAATTAGAGTTGTACATTATAATCATTTAATTCTTGTAAAACAATTTAGTAGAACGTTTTTTCTGAAAACTTTCATAGTCAACCGGAGTTGATTTGGTGCATAATTCTTACCTAGCCTGGCAGGTAACGTCTCCGTTGCTGAAGCACATGCACTGTTGCTCACAGCCATCATAGAATTTGACGTCTTTCCCGTACGTTTGATTCTTGTAGACGCAACCATCAACGGGAATATCAGGGTTCTCCTTCCTCGATCCAGATTCAAGGGGTTCCCCGTGACACACAATCATTTCGCAGCACTCGGGATCCGAAGGATCTTTTTTAATTTCACATCCCGTTGGAATTTCCTTCTCCTCGTCACGTTGAAAGGTGCATCTTGGCTACGGATGTTATGTAAATCAAACTCGAAATTAATTCAGGTGATGGTCATTGTCATTAGTTAATGCTATTTTGGATGCAACTAGGTATACACACATGAGCGGATTATGGACATCTTAAGGATTACAGATATCCACTAATGGTGTAATAAAAAAGTCAACGAACCCCAATGCACTGGCTAGTGAGTCATAATTTGACCACTAATTGCATAAAAAATTATACAGTCACCTTGCATACAAAGATGTCCATATTCATAACCCCCTTGATTCTATTGCTATTCTACACACAGGCAAGTTGTAGGTTGTATCACCCCAGTTCATGGTGGTATAAAAATAGAAATTATGCACTGAAATTGTACTCACTCGACAGAGGAACTCTCCGGAAGACTCACAATGACACTTGTAACTACATCCATCGAAATGCTCTGCACCAAAAGGGTACGTCTTGTTGTTGAAAATGCATCCTTCAACTTTTTCCGAAGGTGATGACGACAGCTGCTTGGAAGATGCAGGGGAAATTGTAGAAGTTGTTGAACTGGCACCTTTGATTAAATTAAAAGTGACTTCCGTATTGTTTGCCGACATTAATTCACTATTTACATTACTTGTATACTTTAAGACATGTTTACAAAAAGAATCACCTACTTAAAAAACTTTACAATCATTTCTACCTTGTATACACCCAATCTTTTCATCGGATGGATCTCCTAAGAATCCCTCTTTGCAAACGCAGAGAGTTTCCTGATTTTCTTCCTGATCGCTCTGCATTCCAGAAGGACTTACTTCGTAGCGACATTCAGAATTTGGACCACACTTGACCGTGTCGCAAGGATTTAGTTTTAAAACTGAAATTATTTTAAATTCATTCATAACTGAGAATTATTGGGTGGCCTTATACAATGGTAATGGTCTTAAAATAATATTTCACTCTGTAATTCTCCAAAAACTAATGCAACGTCAAAAGTGGAAGGGATTGTGAATGAAACACTCAGAGCTCTCAGGAAAGGCTCTTTAGGTATGTCAGTTATAAAAGTCCGACTGTCAGAAGGTACGGATAAAGTGCTGTCCATTGCTACACTGTGCACTATTTAGTAATTAGAACATCATGAGTTAATTCATTCAGATTATGTATCATGAACACAATCACGACTTCCTCCGTCCGTAATGCTTAATAAATTTCTCATCTCAAAATCATATTCATGCTGTGGTCATAATAGTAATAGTAGTACCAGAAATAAATTGCAGTCACTTAAACCTCTGAACCTACAAATTCAAAGCTTCATAAGCTATGTAAGCTTTATAGCTAATTTTTCTTTTCAATTGAATCTCATTAAATAAATGATCGCGTGAACGTCTGCCACTGCTCGTCCATTATTAAAAATTGCTGAAAATTGAAACCAGCAGGGTTTAGATAAACAGCTCAACTGGGCACTTGATTTGGTAGGACGAATTAAAATGAATCAAGCACTATAGTCCCTATGAATAATGCTTTCATTATTAAATTAGTTCAATCCACGCATAAACCGTGAAAGTCTTGGGACATCCAAGTTTTTTGTCATTTTGTAGTATTTCTTTCAACTTTAACTTTTATTTCGTTTTTTAACTTTTCCTCATCTCATCTCAATTACGAATCTAATGTACAAGTGGTCGAAAATAAAAGCAGAAGAAACCACATCGACCAAATTGCAACCGCTAAAAATACCTCCCTAACTGACGAAGAAGTTAAGATAAAAGCTGAGGTTGTGACTAATTTTTGAACAACGGTAGTGCATATTATTTCTTAACCCGTTTTTCTTATACTCAGTGCCCCGTAACTTACATACAGTGAGTCAAATTTTTTCTTTTATTGTTATAGACAAGATAGACAGTGCCACAAGATTTGGTTGGTTTGAAGGATTGTGAGTGAAGTTAATAAATAAACCATGTGAAACATAAACGGAACACCAAAGCGGTTTGTGTTTGCGGCAAACCAATCATTTATTTATTCTTACTACCAACTTCAGTTAGTACGGGGACGGAGTGCCTCCTACGCCCAAATGCTCTTTGTCTTACGCAAAAATAGAAAGAGAGTAAGAAGAAGTTTTTATTCTCATACGGTGATTACCATATGAGAGTTTGTTAGCTCGTCCGTCAAACAGGGCAGGTTAACGCTTCTCAGAGAAACGGGAGACCAATGATTGCAGAAAATAATATTTACATTATAACCGTATACCGCATCCCTGGTTTTCATCCCTTTTACTTGTCCCAAGATCATAGCGCTGCGTCAGATGCAAAATGACGCGCATCCTATGTATATTATTTAAAGGGATGCGCAGGCAAAATGTTTAGGGACGCGTATCCTTAGAAATTGAAAAAGTGTAAATAAAGTGTTTTCCATATTTCAAACTAGTTTTCCCGCAGCACTAAATTCCCTATATTATCGCCCCTTTGCATCTAAAAGCAAGATTGGATACGAGACGTTTTGCATCTTAAGCAGCGATAAATTATTATTAGGTGGTATTTGTACGTAGAAACCATTCCATGCAAAGATTAAGTTACTATATACATAAACAGAGTGTCTGTCGCTTACCACGCGCTTCCCCAGCCCCATTATTAATGTTAGATCGAGCACAGGCGGCAATAACACAGCATTCATCCACACCGGAGGGCTCCTCGTAGCACAAGGGATCATGAGCAAAGTGCCCCTTCTTGAAGAAGGGAATTGAGCAACGATCCTGACATTTCATCTGACCGTCCTTCATACATTCGCAGCGTTGCTCACAGCCCTCCTTTGCGACCTGACCCACGTCGTACGAAGTTCCATTAAATAGGCAAGTGGTCCCTGTTGAATTGACATTAGTCGTCACATTATTAGTACCATTGACGTCAGTCACTGTTGCATTAGTTGGGTTCGCCTCGTCCATATCTGGCCCAGTCGTCGTCCCCGTCACGTCCTCTTCGACGTCGGCAACAGCTGAACCCGCATCCGTACGGTCCGTTACATCATTATATAAATCTGGGATCATCGTATGACTCTCGTCATCTTGTTTATCTGAAGGATAGAGGAAATAAGAGAAAGTTTTGCTTGTTGTCAAGTATACAGATATGCCTTCAAAGAGAGGAAGGAGTATAAGAATAAAGCTCATAGATACAGAAAACATTAAGGAAGGATTTTGCGGCTTGGCAGCTCGACGTTATTTATTTAATTTTATTAGCACTACACTCCTTGCGATTAGCATCAGAGGTATAAACTCTCTATTTATGTGCTTTTCAGGATTACTACTAATAACAATATTATTGCTTGCAGACCCTCCCTTAATTAGCTTTACTGTCCCATCTCAAATTAAAAATTGTTGAGCGTGCCGCGCAGTGGCTTAACTTCCTATAATTCACAGGAAACTATTCCGTAGGAACCTACCTAGTTAGTAAACAAAGCCCTCAGAGTTTCACTCAGGTCACAGCCGTAAAACTTAAGTTTATTTTTGATATAAATACATATACCTAGCTATGTACACTAGCTTGGCAGCAATTATCACTGATTTTAAGGGGACTGTGAAAGCTTTGGCTACCAAATCGAACGTGAAAGGAATATTTTTTATTTTAAAAATTGAAAGCTGTAAAGTGCCGTCGAGTGTTAGAGAAGTGTCGGTTATTTTTTTGAAAGGCATCTCAAACAAGACGGTAGGTATATTTTAGTTTTTGAAATTGTAATCTCGTGTTGCTAGTCGTGAGCACTCTGAATAGCAGTGACAACTTAATGACGCTTTTACTCCTGTAATTTCTACTGTCGACTGGTAAATGTTGGAAGATAATAAGAAGAAGCTCAAGCAACAGATACAGTGTCAGAAGTAAGAGAGACAAACGTAAATTGATGTTTTTTTTGCCTATTACTATTGCTCCTGGGTTAACAAAGATTAAAACGCTTGCTATCTTAACTGCGACGCGCTCACGTTTCTTCTAATTTCCTTTCTTTACATAATAGGTGAAGTAAAATGTATTAAATCATGCATAAACAGTTGACAGAATAGAGAAGACGGGAATTGGTGACGGCATAAGCTTGGTAAATTAATACACGAAATTTCTACGATGATAACTAGCGTTTTTGCAGTGGTATTTGAATACGCGAGGTGGTATAATATATTCCTATAAAAATATCTAAAGCCACCTGTACAACAGCGCAGCGGTTGACAGGGGTACACGGACATTGACAGATGAAGAGAAATCAAAATTAAATATGAGCTTATTATTGCAACAATCAGATTGGGATGGCAGTGTGCAACTCACCTTCAGTCATGAACTGTACAACAGGTGCTTCTTCGCCATCATGAGAGTATTTGAGCGTGTACGAAGTGTTGGGTTGAAGATCGCTGAGTGTAATGTGTGGCAGACCTGTTGGGATTTTGTGTATTTTCCAAACGTCAGCGCTTCCCGGATTTTTATTCACTTGAGTTGACAAAGCAATGGCGAGCTGAGCCTCCGTCTCTTTCATGGGGAGTTGAATCACGGCTGAATGAGCAGTTCGCTTGAGAACGGTAACATGACTTGGATTCACTTGAGTTGCAGTTGAATTTGCTGTTGGTGACAAATCTCTGTTGTTTTCTGTCACAGATTTAGCTTTCCCATCGTCCAAGTCTGTTGCTTCGGTTGAGGATGAAGCCTCGTTAGCGTCTGGCATACTTGTTGTTGGTATTTCTTGATCTTTTTCTTCTTCTGAATGCGCTAGGACCGGCCGATCATCTTCACTCAAAAGCATTTCTCTCGGTTTTGGTTTGTCATCTTCATCCTCAAGATTATTTTGAGACTCTGTCAACCTAAAACCTCGGCTTCCTTTCGAGTCCTCTTGAACGGTGGCATTCAAACATTTGTGTGGGACACAGCAGCCGTCAAACAATTGATCATTTCCAATTAGGATCTTGCACACTTCACTCATGTCCCCAGTTATCTTGGACATGGGAATAAATCCTTTTGCACACTCCGGCTCCCTCTCCACACTTTTACAAGGCATGTCTCCGTCCTCCTCGCAGTTGCAGCGCTTACTGCATTTTTCTGTGTAGAAAGTGCTCCCAGCATCTATCTTTCTCCCATCGCGGGTGCAGTGTGAGTCTGTAAATCAGTGTGGATTTTGTTGTTGATTTTATACATAAAAGGTTCATAGTATGTGTGTACAATTTAACAATACAATAGTCCACCCATAATTGTACATTTTTACTTTTCCCTAGTAATTCATGTTTCCGTTAGGAAAATAAGGTCAGTACACATATACATAAATACCAAGCAACATTCTTACCTGTAAATATATCGAGTTTTTTATATAGTGTATAAAAATAAAAGTAATATTTATAAAGTAATAATTATTCTCGTTCAAGCAAAATCTGCAAATTACATATCGACAAGTGTTTGTGTTGACCGCTAGTAGAAAACGTATGATTAGTAGAGACGCTCTATTCCCCTTGACTTGTTGGTCTAATGAACGACTTAAAAGCATTAGTCCTTAACAATGAAAGTGTCTGCCTTTGTTTCTTTAACTCGTAATGAAAATAACTACAATAATTACAGTGGAGCACTCACTTTTCACCGGCAAAACGCATTCATTTGCTGTGGAGTCCAGTACCATCCCTTCTGAGCAAGAACACATGGCGCGATGATTTCGAACGACGCAGACTCCATTCTTGAGACTTTCACGCTTGCAAACGTCAGGTAAAACTCTGCAAGGATCCGCACAAGCTCCGCCAATACAAAATCGATCGCTGGTACAGGTCGTGTCATCACTGCATGGAGTAGAAGCTGCAATTAGAGATCAAAATTAGTTTAACACACTTATTAGTTAATCAACTGCCACTGGAAAAAAAGCATTTTCGTCGACCTGCTGTCCTGATTTAAATTTTTTCAAATAGGTGCATACATTATGCTTTGCTTCTGAGTGGGCGCCTAAGTCTGCTTTAGTATAGCCTATCCATCTATCCATTCATTCATAATTATTGAAGGTAAGTACAACTCATTAGATAATAATTACATTCACTGTCTGTTGCCCTAGACATTCTGAGACTGTATTATTGCAAATGCGGCACGTAACTTCATGTTTTGATGGCGGCTTGTACTGATATGATGGAATAATGTATCTATAGATAGCTGTAATTATATGTGTAGCATACCCCACGATTCACAAAGTAAAGCGCGTTTTAAGTATGAATGTGTTTGTGTTGTTTGTGCGCTAGTTTCTAACTTGACGGACAAGTTTGACCAGTAATCATATCTCACGTTTTCAGGGTGTATCGAGACCATAGCACCAAGCCAAAGACCAAAAGATCAACTTTTAAAACCTAGTAAGTATTTAAACGTGAGAGTGCTAACCAGCATGTGAACCAAGACTTGCAAGCTTGAGTAAATCTACGCGATCCGATAGTTACACCTTTACCTTCTGCTGTTATAGTAATACGTGTCTATCTCAAGTGCCTTTCTCACATTTGCATTATAAATGGCAAGATCATAAACTCACGTATGGACTTCTAACTATGCAGTACGAGCTATGCTATGTATGATGAGACTTGAGCATTTAAATGGATACCGATGCTCCTACCTAGTTTACAGTATTTTCAATAACACTTCGTTAGGGGTTTGAAATCTAAGCTAAAAACTACTTACATAAACGGAACCAGCCGTAAGTGAGCATACATCAGACGCATATTGAGATGAACGGCGAAGTGAGCTGGGCTGGCTAAACCATGCCAATACTCTCAAAACCTACATAAGTATCTGTTATTGTACCCAATTCGCCTACTTAAATAGTATCCACTCTGCAGTGTGTGGGTTTCATAAGATTTATTTTCCTAGTATTGAACCATCGCCAATAGTATTTGATCTTTAATTGTGAATGAAAACGAAGCACACATGTTGAGCAGCTGGACGATGGGCAGCACAATTGCACATGTTTCTTAATAGCTTGTGTATCACAATTTCGCAATACAAAAAATGCTGGCAGTATTTTTGGTTTTTAAAAGCTTTTTTTTAGCTTATTTGTCTAAAAAGGATCTGGTAAGGGAATCAGCCTTTTCAGCTAGCTTTGAATGAGTAAATTTGTTTCCTTGTTGAAGCAGCCATACTGGTTATAAAAGCACCATTGTTTAGAAGTAATAGAAGGTAACATTGGGCTGTCAGATTGTTGATGATCCGTCATTTTAATTTGGGCAATATAACAATATTGTTATATGACTCAGCTGGCATTAATTTAAATATTTACACGAATGTATAATGTGCAGTAATTGTGGCCCTACTAAGGTGCTCTAGATTAATTGCGATAAAAGAAGATGCACTACTTGGATGCGTAAAAGAAAAACTTGCACTATTTTCTAGGCCACATGAGGAAAAACCTGTTCAATTCGTGTTATGTGTCTGTATCTGATACGAGTCTGCAGTTCGCCTACCAGTTTGCGTAAGCTTGGTATTTGGTAGTCGACTGATAATGATATTCTGATACTCTTACTGACGATGGTCTTGCACTGTAATTGTTATTTGAGAGTGCATTACCAGTTACCAGAATTTCGCGTAATCCTCAGCAATGAAACCATCCCAAATCATAACATGATGACACTCACTCGTCAGTACAGTTTTTTGTTTCAGCCAAAGTCAAAGTCGATACCCCGCGACTCAGAAAAGACACCCTGTTTGTTTATGCTCGTACATAATCCCGAAGGTGCATCTGCCTAGGAATTCTGTAACCAAATACCAACCGGCCCACCTGTACTTGTTTGCAAACCTCATTCATACTTGAAAGTGGAACTACATAGCTGATGATATTATAATAAATGATAATAGTAATAAAACATATGAACAGCTTGAACTACTTTCCGTTCTAAAATACAACATCACTAGTAATCTTGAGTACAATCCATTTAATACGAGTGAGATGACCGATGCGCCATGTTCTTGGGTTTGTAAGAGAAAAAAGTTTATAATTATGTTACATCGTAGCATTTATGATTACAATTACTTTAATTAGCAATTCCACGCATACTTGAGACTCAATGTACATATTTAATGTGGGTTGCAAAGACAGACATATACATACGTATTGTGTCTAATTATACTTACAAGAATACGGCAACTGGGCTCTTGTCTTATAAATTACTTTTTTCATGTGCGTCTGATCGTAATTTACAATCACATTATATTTTATGAGGAAAAGATTTTCATTTTCTTTAACCTTGTTCCTTCACTCTTTGCACTTAAATACTTCTCACGCAGCGCAGTACTCCATGCTCTCCTTGCATGCCTGCCTTATTGTTCTGAGCCTCAATCTCCACTGAGATTTTTACAGGTATTTGTATAATTTAATGATGGTGTGCATATATGTGCCTGTATTACATATTTGTAATCCAATTTATTTATTTGCAATGGTACATATAAGCTTCTCTAGCACTGCACCATTGCTGTTATACAGGATTGATCTAGAAATGTAAACTACTTGCCCATTCTTAATTTAAATCTTTGTTCGTGTACTAAACTTGTTGGCTTCTACAGTTCTACACTTGTGCATTATACTTTAAACCTCTTGTTCCAATTTTTTCCCTTGATACTTAATTTATTTCAATTGATACTTTATGATTAGTGGAGTTTGAGCTGTCATTTTTCCCTTCCATATAAAGATCTGCTCCTATTCGATCCAAGTAACTAATCTTTACTCAAATAGTTGTTTAGGCAACCAACAATTTCCCATTCAGCGTAGGTAGGTACGTCTCTTAAAGAAACGCGCATCTGGCGTCCTGTTGGATAAACGCCTTTATTAAAGTCACCTTTTGTTCATCCTTCAGATTAACACAATAATTCATACATAAATAACCCATCGTCCAAACGTCAAACTTGCAGAAACTGATGGCTCTAGCGACCTTCCTTCACACTTTAATCTAGAATTGCAAGACCATACTCGCATGTGTTATCTCTACTGGTATTGTAAGGGTGACAAAATTATTTAAAAGATATATCTGTAATATGCATATAAGCATATAGATGCATAAACTCCCTCCAATAAAAATAAATAAGACTCATTAAATTAATACGTTCGCTACCTTCACTCA
>JAQFZC010007884.1:0-10745 GCA_034695205.1 Dicyrtoma fusca | reverse complement strand
ACTAGTAAATATCACTTTTTCAAAATGGTCAAAACTAGTAAATATCACTTTTTCAAAATGGTCAAAACTAGTAAATATCACTTTTTCAAAATGGTCAAAACTAGTAAATAACACTTTTTAAAAAAGGTCAAAACTAGTAAATAACACTTTGAAAAGGTCAAAAAACTAGAAATTACCGTTTTAAAAATGGTCGAAACAAGAAATCAGGCTTTTCAAAAACATTCAAAACTAAATATATGACCGTTTCGAAAAGGTTAAAAAATGGATTCACTTTTTCTCCAAATGATTCGGTCCAGATGGTCTTTGGTAGAGTGTACATAGACATGAGGAACGAGGACGGTTGAGTGATGTGTGATGAGTAGATGAGTTGGTTTGGGTTACGTTTGGTTTGCCACGCCATGCCATACCGTGGCTTGACTTGGCTTTGGCTTTGACTTGACTTTTGTGGGAAGTATGGACCCATATGTTTAGATGACAAAGAGTGTTGGATGAAACTCACTAATAGCCCTCCACGCAGATGGTACCAATCATCCGGCTCCTCTTCCTTTTTAACCTCTGATTGCCATCAAATTGGCTCCCTATGAACCACCGTTCCGTCAACAGCAAGCTCCATGCAATGCAGTACACTTACACTAAAAGCATACTAGGGCACATAGATACATAGTATATAGGTATAGCTACATCCATAATATAATAATGCCGGTAAGTTATCTCAATCTCAAGCAGCGTCTCTATACCAACCATAACCATGCCATGCCGAACCGATTTCCATAAGTGTTTTGTGTTCCCATTAGAACATGCAATGTACAATTAACTCTTAACAAGTTCTTGGTGCATTGCATATTGCCGATTACGATTACGCATTCATCTATAGCCCTATAACGTACCTACCTACATATGGCAATGCACAGTAAAATCGAAGAGTGCCGTTACCATTTACCATACCGTACACCGTTCCGTAACCGTCTGTTGTTGTGTGTGTGTGTGTGTGTGTGTGTGTGTGTGTGTTCTAGTCGATCTGCTTTCTACTGCTAGCTGCGAGCTGCGACGCTCCATCATCATTTTTTTCATTACTGACTTAACTTGACTTTTGGCTTGGGCTTTGGATTGAGCTTCTGGTTCTGGTTCTGGTTCTGGTCCGTATGGCATGGTTTTAAAAACAAAATAAAATAATTAGCATGAACAAAAGCGTCTTGCTCACAGATGGAGTCGATCTAGATCTAGAATTTCTAGAATCTTAAATTATTACTTGGATAGCTGCTACTGCACACACATTGCACATTGATACTAGAGTGTAGAGCGGGGCTTGGAGGTACAAGAGCCGAACATGTGGGCCAACAATAAAAAGTTCAAGTCTAATATTTTTAGTTGTTTTTTTGCATTTTATAGGATTCACATTCAGATGGGTCGTGTATGTATGTATATAGGTACATTTGCACACTTGCGATTAGATTTAGATAGATTTCCCTGACGCAAATATGATGATGGCCTGGCGGCGGCGGTGGTGGTGGTGGGTGACAGGGAACAATTAACTAAAATAGTATTATTGCTCATGGCTCGTGCAATGCTTTTATGCTCTGGAATGGAATGGATGGATTTTAATGCAGGGTGCAGCAGGCTGCAGGCAGGCTTGGCAAGCCGTGCCGGCTCTGTTGCTGTTATGCTTCTCATTGTATAATTAGCTCAAGTGAGGGGCATAGCGTGGGTGAAGGAGCATTTTGATTGTAGCGTAAGTTTGCTGTCCATTTAGAAGCGTGACGCAAGTCTAGCGCCCTTTTAGTATAATTTTGATGGAAGCCCCAACAATCAACTTTTATCGAAGTTTATAAAATATGTAAATAATACTGTGACACTGCTTCGAAAATTGTATAACCGTCATTTATGTGTTGAAAAATTAGTTATGAGTGGCATTTACACTGTTCAAAAATAATAAAACTGCTATTTACACTATTTAAAAAACGGTAAAACTGCTATTTACATGTTTCGAAAACAGTAAAACTGCCATCTAAGCTTTTTAAGAAATGTTTAAAACTGGCATTTACGCTTTTCAAAAACATAAAAACTGCTATTTACACTTTTTAAAAAATTGTAAAACTGCTATTTGCATCTTTCGAAAACAGTAGAACTGCTATTTTCATGTTTAAAAAACAGTAAAACTGCTATCTGCACTTTTTAAAAAATGTTTAAAACTGGCATTTACGCTTTTCAAAAACATAAAAACTTCTATTTACACTTTTTAAAAAACAGTCAAACTGCTATTTGCATGTTTCAAAAACAGTCAAACTGCTATTTGCATGTTTCAAAAACAGTCGAACTGCTACTTTTTTCAAAACCAATAAAACTGCTATTCCTCTTTTTTTAAAATGTGTAAAAGTTGTATTTACACTTTGTATAATCTCAAAGTTAAAAAGTTGCTTGTTGGGACGTACCTACGTTCAAATTACACTAAAAAGACGCTGTAGACTTTTGTCACAATGCTTCTTCACCCTCGATACCTAGCTATGACAGAAACTGTTCTACTTGCACATCTTGAGCTGAAGAAAATAGCAAAGTAAACTTTCTGAGGTGCATCTGTTCCTGATCAAGATCATTCCTGTATATGTGAAGTCTCTTCCTTTGTAGATAGATAGATACCTTGGTTACTTCTGCTGTCTCATCATCTGCATTGCATCCTCTAATTAGGAGCAAGGGAAGAAAGTCCAGGCAAAAATAAATACTAAACTAACTACGTCATACTTACTAAGGATTTGAATCGGAATTCTGAATTCTATGAAGTAAATACACATATATGTACATACATAAACCCTTACGACTCCTACATACGTATCTCCTTTGGCTTGGCTTGGCGTCCCGGTGCAATATTGCACTTTGAAATTTTTCCAAAGGAATTTCCTTTTCTAATTTTGTAGGATATTTGTAATTAAGTGTTTGCACACAGTGCAACCTATAGCCAGCACATCCTAGGTACATGCGTACACGTAATAAATGGGAAGGCGCATAATTATTTTATACATTCAATCCCAGCTGTGCTTTTGCATCATCACATCTGTATTTTGGGATTCCTGTACAATCTTCTGGAAGCAAATTGCAAATCTTACAAATTCTGCAGTTAAAGTCATATGGCAGGGCCTATGCCACGATTCAATACCAATGCCAACTAGCAACTGCTGCAACTGCTGCTGGTGCTGCTGTTGCATAGAAAGTAAAAAGCAGTAGGTACCTATCCGTAATAATAGGGAATGAAGGTACCTACGTCTATAATTATCCCTACAGCTTGCGCTTAAGTAAAGGAGTAAGTAAAATCACTAAAATCCATGGAATTTTTCTTCAAGAACCTTGGAGTTAATGCCACTGATTTCTGATAATGCCTCCAAGGGTGCAAGGAAAGGAACTTTAGGTAGTAAGTGCTTTGTTTCGCTCTTGGATAGAATGTATTGGAGGGATTAGGGAATAGTGTATGTAATTTCAATTTCATTTCATTCAATATATTGACCATTAACCTATTCGGAACTGGGAAACCATCAATCATTGAAATCATTGAAATAATGCTTTAAAAAAAGGGTTTATTCTACAAATTAACCTTTTCAAAACGATCAAAACTAGTAATTAGCATTTTCAAAAAGGCGAAACTAGAAATAACCTCTTTCAAAATGGTGCTAAACTAGAAATAGCCCTTTCAAAAAGGTCAAAACTAGAAATCAACACTTTCCAAAAGGTGCTAAGGTAGAAATTAGCACTTTCAAAAAGGTCAGAACTAGAAACCTGCATTTTCCAAAAGGTGCTAAACCAGAAATAACTGATTTCAAAAAGACGTAAAACTAGATGTATTACAGTTTTGAAAAGGTTAACTACTGCACAGATATACTGAGTATATACCCATGGCCATAGTGTACTGTGTGCTACTAGACACCTTCAGTAAATGACATGGATTTTGCAAGATGTGATGGGAGTGTGACACAGGATGAGTTACAGATGATGAGAGGCCACATATGAGATGGCTCTGGTTCTGGTCGTGGTTCTCTGGTCCTTCGTCCATTGTAGCTTCAGGGCATCTTCTATGTAACGGCAGGATGGGACCGAAACCGCATGGCAAATTCGATTGCGCCCCGAAAATAGTAAAAATACGGATACAATTCTGAGCTTATATCCCTGTTCTGTCATACTAGTCAGTCAGTTACTGTATTGTCTATACCTATAGCTATATATAGACACAGTTGTGCCTTCTAATTCCTAGTATCGACGTTCGACAGTGCATTGTAATGTAGTGCATCGCATCGGCATGGGCTTCCGTGTCTGTCTGCCTTCCCGTCTAGCTGCCTGAAGATGACGATGACGAAATGACGAGGAAACGGGCGTTGTGAGTGAGTGCCGGGAAGGGAAGGGAAGGGAAGATCAGGCCTCACATAATGTATAAGATGAAAATGAAATACACATACACTTAATCACATGTGTTGCACAGTAGTATATACTTATACATATGTACCTTATACTATCAGCTGTGAGCTAGTCTAGTGTAGACTGCTCACTAGTCACTTTTGAGCCGGGTGCCATCGGCATCTTTTACAGTACAGATAGAACATTACATTACAGTTGAAGTGAGCCCAAACGACTAACGACCTCCCATTACCCTTCTAACCTAAAGCTCCACAAAGTTACACTTATCCCATCTTCCCATCCCATCCAGCAGTCCCATAATATCTCATCTGATCCATTCCGGCTTTCGGGTTTTTATTCTTTTTATTTTCTACTAACACGGCCAATAGATTATGTACAAAATCCAGTGACCTGTCATGAGATGTTTTTTTAAGTTGCATTTCAATTCAGTAATTCGTAATGAGAGAGGCCGATGCTGCTTCACTGCTGACATGTAATTACTCTGTGTACAAAGAGACTGACATTTTGTTGCATCATCGTGCATCTGAATGGTCAGAATTACCGCCGATTGACAGGAATTTGATTAAAGGAATGAGATTTTGATATTTTGTTTGCCTTTCATAATACATTTTAAATGGTGGGGCTTTGAAATTGGACAATTGCACTGTAATGTTTCTGCTGACCTTTCGAATGACAGCTGTCACTCATTATTGCTCATTTTCCTTTGATGCTACATTTGCACTGACATTTCTGTTAGGTTAGGACTGTGATTTTAATTGAATTAAAATACGATAGACGATAATGAATGCATTTTGATTTTGATTGGGTTCGGACACGGACTGCCTTTTGGTTTTGGTTTTTCTTTTTATGTTTTGAGGCTCTATTCTAGTTTTAAATCAAAAATTCATCATTCTAAAAACCCCATTAATTAGTTAGGTATTTTACTATTGCATATTGTAATAAATTGTAGGCATTGCTTTGAATTTACAAAATTCAAAACTTCCTTTGACGGTAGCATTAATACGACGATGATTTTCATAAATATGTACTAGAACCGACGCTTTGAATTGCATTCCATTGCATTGCATTGCGCATTGGTCTGTATGTTGGAATCTTTGAGAAGGCAAGCATTTGAACTAAATGAATGTGTAGTTGAGCGCTGGAATTGACAAGGACAAAGCAGTTAATGAATTTAATATCAATTTACATATCCGAGTGTGATAACTCAGTTGAATAGTTCAGTGTATAGACGGTGTACTAGCCACTAGCACGTATTTGGTGAGTGTTTATTTATAATGTACCATGTACCACTGTTTGATGTTCGAGAATGGGTAGAAGTTAAGCCGAGATCCAATGAGGTTTATTTCGATTAGTGGACATTGGAATGGATTGGATAAGAGATTACATACATATATATGGTCAGGCCGTTAGAACGTTAGAAGTAAATTTAAAAGTCCAGGCGTTTTTATGTATATGTATGTACCTACATGTTGTTATTGTATGTACCTATATACATAATACATATTTATATATGTTTTTTACATTATTTTTTCGATAGTCTATTCGAGTACCGGTTCTGGTTCTGGTGCTGGCTGGGGGCCTTACAAGTATGACGTCATAGAAATGGCTTTTTGAAATGTGTGCAAATACCATGGTTTACACTACTTTTTGAAAATGTTAAGCTCAAGTTTTGCCTTTTCTAAAATGTCCATATATTGTGTTTAACACTCTTTTGAAGCGTCAAAGCCAAGTTTTGATGCTTCTGAAATGTGTAAATAAAGTTTTTAGCACTCTTTTGAAACGGCAAAGCCATGTTTTGATGTTTTTGAAATGTGTAAATAAAGTTTTTAGCACTCTTTTGAAACGACAAAGCCATGTTTTGATGTTTTTGAAATGTGTAAATATAGTGTTTAGCACTTTTTTCAAACGTTAATATCAAGCTTGGCTCTTTTTAAAATGTGTAGATACCATGGCTTACACTTTTTGAAAATGTTAAGCTAAAGTTTTGCTTTTCTAAAATGTCCATATATTATGTTTAACACTCTTTTGAAACGTCAAAGCCAAATTTTGATGATTTTGAAATATGTAAATACAGTGTTTTACACTTTTTTAAAACGTTAATATCAAGTTTTACTCTACTTTTTGAAATGTGTGGATAGTGTGTTTTACACGTTTTTCAAACATTGTTTTAATTTTGGGTTTTTTTTTTCAAAGTTCTTTTAAAGCCCAATACAAAATCCTATGACGTCATAGTTGCAAGGCTCCTTGTGCTTCTGGTTCTGTTGTAGTTGGTAGTAGTAAAGAGTGGAGCTTACTATATATGTATCTGCCTTCTATTGAGTTGTGGTTGGTAAGGACGGTTCAAGTGAAGTTATAGGTGGTCTTTTGGAGGTGCATATTTCTTGTGGTGGATGTTTCTCGTTTCTGTTCTTGAAAAGTGAATGGGTGGCCAGGAGAAGTCAGAAACAGAAACAGGGCCCAAGTGAGCCAAAGCCAAAGCCAAAAGTCTAAGGATTGTAAGAATACAGACACATACATAGGCGGGTTTATGAGTGGAAATTCATTTTATATGGAAGTGTCGACCACAGATTTCATTCCTGTAGCTCACACACACACACACACTCTCTCTCACTCTCTCTCTCACATACACCGCCGTCACCACAAATAACTTCGGTGCTCACTATTCACTTTTCACTCTTCGACATCTCTATATTACTAAGTTATAGGAAGGATGGATATCATTGTGATTCTGAATCCTACAATCGAAGGCAGTCTAACGACCAGCGTTCTTTATAGCCTCACAAAAATAAAAAAATGTGTAAAAATACTATTGTACTAATACATTCAAAATTTTCAAAAAAAAGCAGAGCCCTTATAATTGTTTTAATAAAACAACTGCTGCTATGCTGCTGGTACCAGTATATTAATTGAGAATCTCTTGACCCATTACAAACCCCAGATGGATGCATTTTCCAACATTTATAAATTCTTCAATGCAATCTTTCATCATCACCATTCACTCGCAGTCACAGTTTGCTGGGGATTTTCAAAGGATTTGTCAAGTCCAACTCAAGTCAAGTCAAGGCAAGTCAGTGAAGTACCAAAACAGACTTGGCTTGCGTATGTACATACCTAAATAGGTATGTATCCTTTCCTATAGGAAAGGGCATGGTTCGAATAGAACTTGTTTCGTGAATTCTGCGAGCAGCATTTGAATGAAAGTTGGAATTTGGAGTTTTGGAGTTTGACGGAGAAAAAGTGTGGGTGGGAATGACAGAATAGAGACATGACTCAATGAATCCAGCCTCAACTGACACACAGACTCAGCCGCAGATGACACACTGAGGAAATGTGAGTGAATGTGTGGTCATCACAACCTGTCATAAATCCTTCCGCTTATCAGTACGGCACTGATCACACCGCAATAATACAGTCAAGTCGCAGGGCATTTGAATTTGGGGTGGCATTAGAATTATGTGTTGAAAGTATAGAGATCAAATTGTAAAAAATGTTTTTTTAAAAAAAAGTAAGTGAAAAATACTTGATCTATAGTTTAATAACCTATTTGGAACTGGAAAACCATGGGGAGAATGTTTTAGAAAAGCGTTTACCTATTCAACAAATTAACTTTCCCAATAAGGTCAACACTAGAAATCAGATTTTTTTTAAACATTCACAGCTAGTAACTAGCACTTTCAAAAAAGACCAAAACTAAAAATTAGCAACTGCACTTTCAAAAAAGATCAAAACAAGAAACTATCACTTTCAAAAAAGGTCAAAACTAGTAACTAACACTTTCAAAAAATATCAAAACTAAAGACTAGCACTTTCAAAGAAGGTCAAAACTAGAAATTAGGGTTTTCAAAAAGATATAAAACAGGGTACGTTACCGATCGAAGCCTGTATCTTGAATTTGACTATCAAAAATTCAGATAATGCACCTTTTCGAAGTAAATGAGTAGATCGGTTTACATGAGGTGTCCATTTTGCAGGATGTTTCATCATGTTTGTTTATCGGATCTGCTGTCCAGGTCCAGGCCATGCCGGTTTGAATTTGATACATACGGCATGGGATACGGTCTGGGATGGGATGGGAAATGACAAGGTAAGGAGAGAAAAGTATGAGGAAAAAGGCGGAGAATTTCTACGAGCAGATGCATCCAGCATCCAGTGCACTCACTCCTACCTCTCCTACTCTCACTATTTTTACAAACGGAGGAGGATTGACGTGGAAGTGCTGCACAGCATTAGCATTCCTTCTTACGGATGAATGGGGTGGATGAGGATGCAATGCATGGGTGCAGACGGGATTCAGAGACCGAAGTAAATGCTCAATGTGGAGCTAATGGCAAGAATGACTGTTGTAAAACACTTACATAATTATGCAAAGGCCAACTTAACTATTTGTATTTGTAGGCCAGTACGCCCTTTTCCTATCAGATACATACTCCAGTTTCCAGATACTGTAAACTGTCACCGGAGTAAATGAGGAAATGGGAAGAGAGAGACAAACGAAGCACGTGTGTGCTTGTCAGATTTGCAGATTTCCATCGGATTGCGTAATACAAATAGAAAATGTAGGTACTTTGAATCTAACGGTGACTGACTATGCACAAGCATACTACTTGTGATTACCTATATTAAGTATATAGCTTATAAAATTACTTAGTTAAGCCGTTCAAAATTACCTACGAATGTTATTATAAGATTTGTTAGTTGACGGTAACTGTAATTATTTAACCTTTTCGAAACGGTAATACACAGTTTTGAATGTTTTTGAACACGGTAATTTCTAATTTTTTGACCTTTTGAAACTTTTATTTACTAGTTTTGACCATTTTGAAAAGGCGTTATTTACTAGTTTTGACCTTTTTGAAAAAGTGTTATTTACTAGTTTTAACGGTTTTTGAAAAAGCGGTATTTACTAGTTTTGACCGTTTTAAAAAAGTACTGTCTACTAGTTTTGACCGTTTTAAAAACGTGTTATTTACTAGTTGTGACTGTTTTGAAAAAGTGTTATTTACTAGTTTTGACCGTTTTGAAAAAGTTAATTTATAGAATTAAACACTTTTGTAAAGCATTCTTTGCATGGTTCCGCAGTTCCGAATAGGTTAATAGCGGTGGATCCCAGTATTCAAACGTTAAAAAAATAAAGAGCTTTTAGTTAGTTGAATTACTGTATTTTAGACCCATTACTTATAAAAATAGGTAGCTATAGAGTTGACTTTTGTGTAGCTCTGTGGTTAGTAAAAATAAAAGTAAAAGCAAACCGAAGCTTTGTTTGGTCTTAAGTAGCACTCAACTACAGATAAACTCCCTCGAAAAAGTCTCTGCATGAATTATTATCGTGAAACGTCCCTCCGGGGTTTAGAGAAGTTAGGGACATGCCACACGTAGTAAAGCTGTAGTGGTGGAAGGACCGTTTCTGGAAATGCATTCATTTCCTACATATACGTACATAGTAGTAGTACAGAGCTCTGTATTTACTTTGGACACCAATTGGTCACCGGGTGCGGGTATTTATCTGAAGCCCGAGTCAGAGTCAGACTTTTAGTTATTCATCCCTGAGACTCGGACATTCTGTGAGTTCTGTCTCTCTCAGTCCTTTGACATGACTGATGACGTACCAGAAGCACCAGCGAAGCAGCTAAGGCCAAACCAAACCAGACCAGAACAGACCGGTTCTACAGAAGTAGGCATACCTCCAGGGACAGGGACACTACTGGTAGAACCAGAACAGAACCGAAGCTACTGGTCTTCGGTAGCAAAATTTATTTTAGGATGGATTTTGTCTGCTCTCTTCTTACTTATGTCGATGGCTGATGGATTTGGTTGGTCATGGAGGGGGCATTCGACATTCGGGAGGGCATTTCACATTTAATTTTAGCTTAACGCATCTTCTCTTGTTTATGGTCTTCCTCATTCCGATTTCCTATCTCTCCTTCCCTCTTGTTTGTGTTCCGGGCTTATTTTAGAATCATTTACTTTCACACGGAAGCAGTAAATGCTTTATGACATCTTCACTCCTTCACTACTGTTCTACTCGTGTAATGACCAGAAGATTCGCCTCCTGGCTCCTGGTCAGTCATCGGCTAGGCAAAAGGGTGAGCCTAGGTATATGCATCTACCTACATGTAGATAGGAAGCAGCTGGATCTAAATTTGGAGTGGAAACATATCGGGGGTGTCAATAATAAGTAGGTGCCTACAAATATGTTGGTGTTTCCTCGTAAGCTATGGCATTATTTCACAAAAATACTAACGTAATCACCAACAAACTGTCTGTGGGTCAATTTAGTCCAAAAATAAGTTCCCTAACCAAATGCAAGATAGGGGCTTAACCTATTCGGAACTGCGAAACAAATGAAAAAT
>JAQFZC010007883.1:0-10747 GCA_034695205.1 Dicyrtoma fusca | reverse complement strand
GGATTTGCCCCAACACGGTTATGCCCCAACACGGTTATGCCCCAACACGGTTATGCCCCATCCACGGTTTTGCCCCATCCACTGTTTTGCCCCACCACGGTTTTGCCCCATCCACTGTTTTGCCCCGCCACGGTTTTGCCCCAGAACACGGTTTTGCCCCGTCTTACATTATATCCTCTTGCTTTGTTTCCGGAACTTCCCCAATAAACACGGAAAGAGAGTGAGATTTAAATTTCGAAGACAAACCCCATTTATCAGTGCGGGCCTCTGGCGCCTTCAAATACGACCAAAACTACTACATAACACTTTCTAAAAGGTCAAAAGTAGTAATTAACACCTTTATGTTATAAATGCGTCACCTGGAACTCGTTGGTGGAACCGGGTTATCTTGTATCCATCCTCCGCAAGAGAATTGGTACAAATCACTACACGGATCAACCGCGAAGTTTATAAATTTTAGTAAAGTCAAGGCTGGAAAGAAGCAAAAACTAACTTACGGTACTTTACCTAATTTTTTAAAGCAAACGTTATTCACAATCAGTCAGAAAAACAGTATTTCAGTAAAAGAAAGAAAAAAGCACTGAAAAATTATTCGTCAAGTTTTCCAAAACATGCAAAACTTAGATAACACCTTTTTAAACCATGCAAAACATCCTATTGAACTTTTTGAAACCATGCAAAACCTGCATTTACACTTTTTCACATTATGAAACACCCCGACATACACTATTTTAAACTATGTCAAATCTGTTAAACTTTTATTTGCGTTTTTCAAAAGACGCAAAACTTTGATGAGCACTTTTTCTATTGCGTAAACCTTTTTCAAAGCATGATTAGATATCGTCATTATGTGCATTAATAATGGTGAAATTATGAGTTCTGAACTGTTTTTATGAAACTGCTTTATACTGCATTCTAATGTTTTGCATCGGCATCACTTTACGCTTGAGCAATAATGGATGTGCGTCATTTTGTCTCTCATGCAGCGATATCTTGCGTGTTGCATGCTTCATTTTTGACTAAATAGTATTACCATTCTTGAAAATTCCAGTGGGAAGTCTTGTATGGATGAATTTTATAAACAGTTTTGATTAAAACAATACCAGCAAACAAAGTTCTACTTGGATATGCATACGCGTGCTGCAATCTTAATATATTGCTTAACATATTTATAATTTCAAAATGAAGCCAACACGCGATTAATTTAGGGGTTTTTAATTTAATACTTAGAGCAATATGTTACGTCATCAAACAGCTTTTTATTGGTCCGAGCTTTTTAACAATATGACTTCAACCACTGCTATAGCTTGAAACTTAATGACGACGAGTGGGTAGGTTACCATTTGGACGTAAATGACTTTGAAAATTGTGATAAATTATCAAACATTATTGATAATTATTAAACATTCAATCTTTACTAAATTAAAGATTGAAATTCTGTGTACACGTACACCGTAACCTTTTCAAAACGGTAATATATTCAGATTGACGTCACTTTGCTAACACTAATTCTTTGTTTTAATAATCTTAAAAAGTGTTATTTACTAGTTTTGATTACTTTTAAAACACTAATTTCTTGTTTTTACCATTTTTAAAAGTCTTAGTTACTAGTTTTGACCGTTTTGAAAAAGTGTTATTTACTAGTTTTGACGGTTTTGAAAAAGTGTTATTTACTAGTTTTGACGGTTTTGAAAAAGTGTTATTTACTAGTTTTGACTGTTTTGAAAAAGTGTCATTTACTAGTTTTGACCGTTTTGACTCAGTGTTATTTACTAGTTATGACCGTTTTGAAAAAGTGTCATTTACTAGTTTTGACCGTTTTGAAAAAGTGTTATTCACCAGTTTTGACCTTTTCAAAACGTTCATTGTAGAAAAACACTTGTATATCCTTATTTCCATGGTTAATAGCTTCGCAGTTCTGAAAAGCGTAGCAATATTTCAGGTAAAAATTTGGAGGTCACGGGTCATTAGAACTAGTTTTACAATTTAGTGAAGATCTGTTTTTTAGCAAAGCGAGTTAAATCCATTCAATGCTATTTAATAGAGTAGAGTATACCTAAAATGTTCTGCCAAAAACGGGCTATTAATCGAATTTTTAAAAACAGCTCATTTTTAAAAACAGCTCTTGTGACCTCCACAATTTCCCGCGAAGTTGTGTCTAGTGCTAAGTTAGTATTAAAATTAGAGGAAAAAGTCGCTTTTTCATAAAAAAAAGGATATTTTCATATTTTAAATAGTTGGAAAGTGCACGACATATATGTACATGACTTCGAGAACTACAAGATGTCCTATATACATACATAATGTTGCTAGAATTATGACTGACGTCGTTTACAGATTTTTGATGAGATGCCAGAAATCATGTTTACACGGTAAAAAGGCTCAAAGTGTTCTTTTTACTTTTGTTGTAAAAAACGCAAAATGTTCTATTGCATGTGTTGTTAAGTAGCAAAATTGTTTATACTTCACGTTTTGTTGAAACTGCATCGTTGTGGGCTTTTATTCACGTGTTGTTTAAATTAATTAGAGAAGTGCTGCTTTATGTTTGTTTATTTCAATAAATATTTTGGTCTAAGTACAGATTCAATTTGTCTTTATTAGCATCACAACGCGAGCTAAATGCCGTCGTTCAAATGTGCCACTATTTGTCACTACACAAACCATAATTTAAAGCAGTAAATTATTTATTCCAGCAGTCACGAATTCTATTTGACAAAAAGTATTTTAATCTAGCTAACGAAAAACGGTGAATATAGGACGCTTGGAGCTCCCATAGGTCCCATTGCCATAGGACTTTTCTAAGCTATACCATTTAAGCACGAATCGATACATTCAGCTAATTTTAAGTGAACAGACACAAGCGGCTTACATCAGTTTTGAATAATTCACTGCATAGAATAGTGACATGTGATTGTTCATTTTAAAGCAACGTTACATTTTAGTCTGTGAAACGCTTAAGCGGAGGCACCAGCTAATAACTTTTTAAATGTTTTTAAAAAAGCCGTAAATGTTTCGTTACCCGTTTACTAAACAAATATTCAAGAGTTCAATTCAGAATTCGTTATCTTGCTTTCACCATTACCACTGGCCGTAGACATTGGGTTAAAACAATTTCCTACTGAACCACACTATAAAGATTGAAAACAAGTCCAAAATGTGTAATTTGGTCGCCTACTTAGCTTGTGTCCTTCTTGTTTTTTTGCAATCTTCGAACAGCATCAAACTTGACGTTCTAAAGCCAGCTAAAAAGTTAGAAAACGTTCTGTTTCAACTGCAGTTTTGTCAATTTGTCATTATGACTGACGGTCCTTCTAACAACTTCGCGTCAACAAAAGTATCGGAGCTGAACATGATTCTAAAATCTTTTGGGTCCCTACTTCAAAACTTCAATGACATGAGTAAAGTCCGCAGATTAATTTTCACGCGATATCAAGAAATATGTTTTGTACGCATTTCAATTCCGGACACATCCAAGGATAATACAATAAACTTAATCAACCCCTTGAGCTCGGAATTCTTTCTGAAGACAAACAACCACCAACGAGATATGCACATTTTACTATCAACCGGAATTTTTTCCGAAATGACGCCCTTCTGGAAGAGCAAACATCTGTGCCTGGTCTCTTTAAACTACATTTGGCTTCATTTTAAAAGTACTTCAAATCCAACGGCACCACCTTCAGTCATGGTGCTGAGAGTTCAAGCTCGAATGAATGGATTCTATTTGTTCTACAAGGAGTACAAAATGGCTACTAGCCACAAGGATAGATCTTACGCCGAAATTCTGAAACATTTCCAGGAGTCTCGACACGATTTCTATGGGTCGTCAGTTAGAACCCGTTACGTCGGGAAACAATTTATTCCAAAATATGTTCGAGACATGACGATATCCCAGTTCTATGCTTACAAGGGCCACACAGATGAAAAGGTAGACATTAAAGTTTTGTATCTTCTGGCGAATCATTTAAACTTTACCCTAAAAACAGGCTGGAGAGGTGCGGATCTGACTTCAGAAGAACAATGCTCAAAGGGGTATATCTTGCCATATCTTCGCAGTCTCCATTGCAGCATCTATGATTCTGCTGTGACAGTACACGTATCATATGAGCAAATACTTTACAACGTGGATGCAGCTCAGGAATCCCCAACGTCCTTTTATTCTCTTATTCAGCCCTTTGAGCTACAAACGTGGATTGCTTTCTTCGTTGATCTTTGTGTGTTTGCCATATTTTTAAAATGGAGATTGCGCTCCTCAGCAATTGAACTTGGTCGAACCCTGGAGCTAGCTTTCGCTCCGTTTCTAAATCAATTTATACTTTTTAGAACTCGATCAGAGCAACTAGTCCGCTTGTACACCTGGTGGGTGATGAGCTCCTTCTTTTTAAGCCTTGTTTTCACTTGTCACTTGTCCAGCTATAAAATTTCACCATCTCATGTGAGACAAGCAGCCAAGTCACTAGAAGATCTAATAAAGGAACAGTACACGATTTATGCCGACGATTTACCCAAGCTACAGGGCGTTCTTAGGGCCATGATGTTCCACAATGCGCAAAACTCAAGTATCATCAAGAAGCACCAGCTGCTGTTAGACCATGCCGTTGATACTAAAACGTTTCTAAACTATCCTGGTAGTTTTCGACGAGCATTTGAAAGCGCCAGCTTTTCTGTTCTCATAGATTCGTTGTATAAATCGTTCTTTAACGAAAAAGCCTTCCGTCATTTGCAACGTCATTCGTTTCTTGGAACGGACAAGTTCTTCAACAATGTCGTTGTGTGGACATTCACGTTCTCAAACTCGGACGTAGCAGTAGAAGTTTTCAAACTTGTTCTAAGTAGTGGGATTTATAACATGTGGTCGAATCTTAAAATCAAGATTCTGCAAAGGAGTGTTGTCGAGATCTTTGAAAAAGAATTTAATGAAAAACTGGGATCTGGAAAAACGGAAGCAACTTCCCTTACACTTGCTGATCCATTAATTGTGGCTGCGTTCTATTGTTTTTTAATAGGAATTGGATTTGGAGTCTTGGCTTTTACTACTGAGACACTACCGGGTTTTAGGAACGAAATCAAGTACAAATTGACTGCTGCAATCATGGGAACTGCAGTAGTGATCCGTTCGGCATTATTGATTGGTATAAATAAATTACAGTCATACGTTGTTAGAGAAATTCGATAAAAGATCTTTCAGTCTTTTATTTTCGTATACTAGTAAATATCTAAATATAAATGCGTTTCGAGTTTAAATCTAATAAAATTTAGCGTCATTAGCGGCTGCAGTTGTGCTTTTATTTTAGCATTATGTACAAAGCACTTGGTTTATTTTTTTTAATTTTAAATGCATTTGAATTTTCGCGGCAGCATACGTTTTTGTTGCTACTTGAATCAGTCCCAATGCAATGGCTTCTTAATTATCCATTTTAATATAGCGGAGATACAGGCAGTGGAAGTATCGTGCATGGAATCAGGCATCAAATTAGGTTAAAAACTGTACGCAAAAAATGGCAATATTGATTGAGCTTCCAATTCTAATGGATTTGCTTATTGACGAAGTAATAAAAAAGCCAAATATTTCCCGAAGGCGTCTTAGTGAACGCTTTAACGTGTTGTTATACAATCCCAACTATCGTTCCTTCGTCTCAAAAGGGACGATTCCGCGATGATAAACGGGTTTTCAGGAAATCCCCACAACCATTTAAGCCACCCTTAAAGACTTGGCATTGTATAATACGGTGATTGCAAAGTGCGCGCCTTGCGCACATTATCCGCTGCAATTTTCAAAAGTATATTCGGAAATCGAAAAGCAAAATTTCTTATGCAATTTGTTTCAGCGAAATGTGGTCCCACTGATGTGGTAAAGCATTTCTCAGGTTTTATTAACACAATGTTGAATCATTCCGAGCGCATCAATAAACTAATCAATTATTCCACCAGACTATATTTTATACAATATGAAAAGTGTAAATCACTGATTTTTACACTTCTAAGAAGTTTAAAACGTGCTTTTACAGTCGAGAGAGTGCAAAACTTAGCTCTACTTTTAAGAAATGCAAAACGCGACTTTAGATCGTTTGAAACGTGCAAAGCTTAGTACTGTGCATTGCAAAACGTGGTTTAAAGCATTTAAACAAAATACGGAACGTGGTTTTATAAATCTCAAAAGAGTATAAAACGTAATTTGACATATTTCAAAAAAGTAAAAAACGTGGTTTCACACATTTTGAAAAAGTGAAATACGTGATTTTAATTTAAACACAATTTAAATATTGCAGCACATGGATTTAAACCATTTCAAAAGTGCGGTTCTACAGTTTGGGGTGCGCGTGGAATTGAGTGTGCCGGGTGTTGTCCCAGTCCTGAGCTGCGATCCTACCCGATGATGGAGTGTGCATTTCCATGAGAATTAACGTGGGAAAGTGCAGGGGATGGTGGTCCCGAAGACCGCAGGTTTACCGCAAGTTAGGGTAGCAGAAGCGGAATGTTATTTGTAGCTAAGCGAACACCCTGTTGGACCATAAAGGTCATAATTTCGTCCGAGGTGGCATGTTCTAGATTAACGGCTCGCAGGGCCTCACGACGTGTGAGTTCTAAAACTCGGTGTAAGCGCACATATTTGATGTTTACCTCTTCTAGGTATGCTAGGGTGTTTTCCCACAACCCGTCAGCCGTGGAAAAATCTATGTAGCCGCTATCAGTGGTTTCCAGTGTGTTGTTGGAACTGGAAGGTTGGGCGCTTGGGCGCTGGGGAGTGTAGTGTTCAGTGCGATAGGACACGGGTCTAGTAGTGGACTTAAGTGAACCAGTATCTGTGTCGTCGTTACATCGGTCGGGATCCGGTGGCCGTGTCGAAGAGCGGGCTGTAGCAAGATAGCAGGTATCGCGGTAGGAGGACGTATTGTGATACGATGGGTGGGACGAGGAGGTTATTGACTGTCCGTGCCAGTCAAACTCGGATGCGACTGGTCCCCTGCACGGAAGCTCCTCGGCCGTGCTGTTTTCCCAGTCCCCGACTGCTTTTTTAACTGGGCTATGGGCGCCCCCGGACATATGGGAACACATCCCTTATGTGTAGTGAGATAGCTTACGCCTGAGATATATTATCGTACGTATAGCCCCTCGGCTGAAGGGCGTTGGCTGTTGGCGGCAGCCACTCCGACCGCGCGACCCCTGCTCGTTTGACAAACAAAGCATTATTTTCTTCCAACAAGTTCTGCTTGAATTTTGTATTCAGACCCCGTAGTCTTCGTGCAGCTGAGTTCAATGTAGAACATGTGCTTTCCAGGAAATTCAAATGAAAATAGACGACAGTGTTAACTTTTGAGATCCCATAAATTGGCAGTAGACATTCAAAAGCGCCCAAAATTAAATATAAAGCTCTCGTTTTGTACATTTTGGGTAGAATTTGAAACAGGAGCTGTGGTCTGTCCGGATCAATTAACAATATTATACATTCGAAGATGGTTGCAAACAAAAATTAAAAAGGCAGAAAGTTTAATAGCAATTGCTGCTTGGAACATTTAAGGTTTTTCCAGTTTATATTTCTTTTCAAGTGTTCAGGGTTTTTGTGCAGTTCATTCCAGACGATACACCACTCATTAGTGTACTGCAGTCCAACTACTTCTAATACTATTGCAATAGCGTATGAACACATTAGTATATATGCCACCGAAAAGTGGTCAAAGTTAATATCAGCCGAGGGTGTTTGAAGGATTTTAACCATGACGCGCAGAGTATTCGCAAACCAAAGGAGAAGAGCGCCAAAATACAACTTTTGCAAACTAATTTTCCACCTTGTGGACAACCTTTCTGCTTGGTTTGTTGTACCGTCAAAGTCAAATAATAAAAGACCAAATTTAGATAGAATTTTAAATGCCATCATGTTTCCCATCCTTGTTTTTTTGAAGTACATAAATCTGAATGCACAGATTGCTGAAATGAACAAAGTAGTTTTGCACTTCTTGGTTTCGTAGAAACTCATGCAGGGCTAAGGACAGTCTAAGCTTTGAATTAACACTGACACTAAGCAACTGCACTACGCTGAATTAAGGGGAAATAAACTATTGACACAGACTGGAGCTTTGTATAAACTTACTGCCCAAGTGTCTATTTTGTTATTCAAAACCCCATTTCAAAATGACATTGGGTGAAAAGTTTTTGAATAAGAGATAAGGTAACCAAAAAGCATTAAAAGCGCATTAAAAGCATTATAAATGCCAAAATTGTTGCTTTTCAGTTTTTCGGATCTCACACCTTCTACTTAATCGAAAAAGCCCCCGCAGAATTTTTAAAACATTAAAAACATTTAAAGCATTATGCAAGCTAGGCTAAAACGCGAAATAAAGCATATTATTACATAGTGTTATCAGCATTGCAAAGCATAATTGAACTTTAAAAGCACTATGCACATTTTTTTGAAAAACCAATCTAAACTCGGTTAGCACTTAACATAAAAAGCAATATTTGGGTTGCCTTAATTATCTTAATACTTAATGATCCAGTAATTTAGCTTATTAAGTATTATCTACGTTTTGAGCGATCGGGTGCTCAAGTCAACTAACTAAACACTTTTGTTTTAATTAAACGTCAATCACTTTATTTTTGATTCCGAAGCATTATATTATTATTTCCTTATTACTAGTGGTCGGAAGTGTCCTTTTCCGGACCACAAACGGTCCGTTCCTTTCCGGTCTGGCTCGGTCCGTTCCAAAGTGTGAAGCGAAATACCAAAACGTTTTCAACGGAACGAAAGAGAATATTTAAATGTGCTTTTACTGTTTTTAAATGCATGCGTGTATTTTTAGAGAGACGACTACATTTGTATGACGTACCTGAAGGGATGCGCATAAATTAGATTTGCATTATTTAGAATTGTTGGCCCATTCTCTTTAAATTAATTACAGAGCTTTAAGTTTCATTTTTAGCCTATTAATATTTTTCGGAATTGGGGAGCCATGGAAAAAATGCTTTTCAAAAGTGTTACAACCATTGAATTTAGGTTGTAGATACTGCATTTTGTCATAGATTGAACAAAAAAAGTTGTGTCTACATAAAAAGCCGTTATATCTACAACCCAAAATGGATTATGTATCATATCTATTGGCTCCAACTTTCTGTCCTGTCGGCGCTTTTTCAAGATGCCTGCCTTCGTTTCCAAAAATTTGGACCGGAACAAAACTAGAAATCAAATAAAGGGATACCAAATGTGTATCCAAAAGCTTGGAAAATCTGAATAAAAAGAAGTTTTACGCAATTTGCTAGCTCCATGAAATTACTTAACACTCTAAACTCTAAACCTAGAATTGACCGAACCAATCCGACCACTACTTATTATTACGCTCAAAGAAGCTTCAGAAACTGTGACGCACTTACTTTGTACCAGCCGGAAGTGAAACCGCAGTAAACCCAGGAGCAAACTGATTAATTTATTCTTCGCTGGTTATTTGGGTCTTAGCTGTCTTGACGTCAATAAAGCCACATCGGCATCTTTCATTCTGGAATCTGGCACAGTTTACTATAATATTCTTCCTTGTGTATTAAAGGGCAATGGCCACTTAATGACACAATAAACCAACTGAATTGAATTGACAAGGCTAACTTATCCAATTACAGTCAGCAACAATGCGTATTTTTTAATTTTCAAAGCTTAGCTTATTTTCTGAACGTTTGAAAAAATTATGACAGGGTTAAAGAAGAGGCAAACTTGTAGTGCATCAGACATCTGAATGCGTCTTCCAAGACTGGTTGTATTTATACTCGCATTTGATTTTACAATTTAAGATTTTGAGTAAGGCGGTTATAGTTATTTATTGCCTACAGAACGAAATAGAAATTAGTAATTATTATAGTTCATTTAACTCCAACAATCCTGAATTGGCCATAGTAGGTAGTTACCAGGGTCTCAACCGGATTGACCGCAGGCTGCCCTTTAGGATGTCCCATGCAACCCAAGTAAGCGTCGGCCAGTTTCTCCAAAATGGCATCGTGCTGCTCAGCCGGGATTTCTTTGGGAATGTATCGCTTCCAGAAATGAAAATATTCCAAGTGAACCCTAAAATCTTGAGGTGACCCAAAGTCCCAGCTTTTTTCTTGATAGTCGACCTTCAAAGATGACAGACCCGCAGCCGCAAAATAACTTTCCCACCACTCGTGCTGCGTCTCCCGACTCGGCACCTTCATTAATTTCTCATTTTCCGCCTTCACTTCCGCCGGCAGAGCCTCATTGGGGTCATCGGTCAAGGTCGTGTTGATGTAGAGGCGACCCCCAGGACGGAGGAGACGGACGATATTTTTAGCTGCTTGGGTTCGAAGGTCATCTGGGATCCAGTGAAGGACACGGTTCGACCAGATCAAGTCAACTTTCCCTTCAAGGTCAAGTAGATTCTTGTCAAGGTCAGCCCATGGCAATGCAATGTCACTTACGAAAAATTGGATTTTGTTGGCTTCGTTGAGATTTAAATCTCTGGCATGCTCCACCATTTTTGGATCGATGTCGAAGGCGAACATTGTTTCATGGGGGATCGCTTCTGCAACTAATTTGGTCACGTTGCCACTGCCGCAACCGATGTCCAGGATGGTCTTGATACTAAACATATAAATTATTTTATTAGGCATAAAAATAATTTAAGTTTTTAACTAAATAATTAATTTTTAAACACAATACTTACTCGTCCACGCCGTCCTGTTGAATGAGCTTCAAAACTTCGGTTGCATCCCGAATCTGTGATCCGTTGCTTGCATTGTAGGAAGCTAC
>JAQFZC010007882.1:0-10747 GCA_034695205.1 Dicyrtoma fusca | reverse complement strand
AGCATGTCTAGACCCCGGCGATTATTCGAGCTCCGGCGATTATTTGAGCCCCGGCGATAATTTGGTCAATTACGGTAATAGCAATAACAAAATGTATGTACTACTAGCATTTAACCGCTCAAATTATTCTTGACAATTAAATATTCCATAAACCCTACCAAAATAAATCGACGCAATAACCCTATCTATGTATAGGCATCACCACAGCAAAGTCATAGGAGTATGCCTGATTTTGATTCTTAATTAATTAAATGGACGGTATTGAACTAAAAATAGGCTTACCTCTAATTAAGTAGAATATATATATAGTAATTAATACACACGAACGTTTTTAGGCTGATTCTGAGGCAAACTGAATAATGCAATGGAAATACTTGGTCGATCCAATAAATGATAAAGTAATAAGAAAAATAAAATTTAAAAATGAAAATTGTGATGTGACAGACACTTCAGTTCTATATTTATTTATTTGTTGTGAGCTGTGCTCTTGTTTTGGTGGAGAAGGTCACCTTCCAGGTAGTGCAGTGCCAGGTTCCAGCAGTAACACGAATGTTACAATAAATAAATACGTTTTTTGGCATTATTTTGCCCTTCAATTCTGAAGTCCCTCTTTAGTCCATCAATAAATGCACTTCAGGATCTTTTATGGGCATTTCAAAAAGGTTATACAAGAATGTTTATTTCAAGTACCTTTATGTAAAGTCTTGAGCCTGGTACATACATATAGCTATAAGCAATCTCTAAGGAAATAATTACGTACTTGTGACGTAATTTTATATAATATGTAGGGTAGGTACTTACATAATAAACAACCAAAATCTGGACGAGGGGGCCGTTCATATATTACATAACATAACGGTCGCTGCATCACAATAGTACTAATTGCTTCCATAACTCCAAAGATCTCTTTCTGGTTGCGTGGTGTTACTTTGAATTGAGTTGGTGCAAGCTAACGTTCCTACTGATGTTGATGTTGATTCGCTATTTTGTTAGGCTTAGAACTAGAGCCATTTAAAACCTTTTACGTGAGAAGAATCAGAACAAAAATATCTTCTATACTAATATCTCAATCTCAACTGTAGATAAAAGCTGCTATTGAGCTATTGCTCAAAGCCATAATATATTAAAAAATTAAATTTTGCACATTGACAATTTATTAGGTTGAGACTGTTGATAACGTTTGATTGATTTTAGATAAAAAGCTGTAGTTTTAGCTCATTTTGGTTTTTTCTTAAGTTGAACAAATATCCCAACTTAATCACTAACAATGAGGTGGGCCTTGTGTTTCAATCTATAATTTACGTCATCAGATATTGGTTCTTGTTTATTAAGTACTACACATGAAAAACGATTATACGTCTGCACTATTACAACTAGTTCACTGTACGAGGAAAGTATTACTAAACTAGTTTCTGAGTTATTACAAAGCACGGCTATTATGATTAAGTACTCCTAATATTGCACATGTTATTTCCTGAATTACACCAAATGGTTGTTTATGAGTTCGTAGACACTTGGAGTGTGGACTGACGGGATATTTCCTATTAAAGGCTTTTCACTTGTTTTCGGGGTTGTCCGGCTTGTCCGGCGGCTTGTCCGCGGGTTGTTTGTTCTTTCTTGTGAGGGTGGCTGTGATCGTGTAGTTGACCTTTTCGGGCTCCTCATCCTCATCGTCCGAGTCATCGGAGCTGGACGAAGATGAACTTGAGCTGCTTGTTCTTGATCCGGCAGAAGACTTACTGCCCTTACTACTCTTCGTGTTCCTCTTCTGCTCAGACGTAACCTGAGACACAGCCACTGATTTCGCGGATACGGATACGACGTCTGATGATCGCGCTGGTGCTGGTGGCGCTGGTGGTGGCGGCGCTGGCGCTGGTGGCGGTGGTGCTGGTACTGGTTTCTCCTTTTCAACTACGTTAGTTATGTGTTTTATCTCATTCCATTCATAATTCTGATTCACAATCACCGGTACTTGGGAGGTCGTGGCAGGGGGAGCCGGAGCCTGTGAGAGATTATTTTTTTTTTATTAAATTCATTCCTGAAAACACATGTTTATTATAAATTCAATTGAGATTCCTCAAGAGATTGTAAAAAATCATGCCTTACTTGCTCAGTGATCTTTACATCTTGAGCTGCGCTCACGTTTATGCTTGTTCGGGGTTCTTTGTCTTTCTTTTTGTCTTTTTCTTTCTTTTTGTCTTCTTTCTTTTTGTCTTTGTCTTTCTTTTTGTCTTTGGGGTTGTCTTTGTTTATATCTATGGTTTGGACAATGAGTGACTGACGTGACTCTCTTTTTATGTTTATGCTTTGGACAATGATGGACTCTTTGTTTAGTTCTTTCTCCTTTTCTTTCTTTACTTTGTTCATTTTATTCAATCGTGCTTTCTCCTTCCTCTCCTTACGACACCGAATCCAACAAAACGTTCCCAAACATCCTGGGACGAACCAGCAAGTACAGCAGCAAACCAGTAGCGTGCATGCCAACATCAACGCTATCACCATCGGGATGAATTTACAGGCGCAACTAGTAGCATAGCTGCACACAAATCCAGTTTACATTACAACACTATACGACACATTCATCATCGTTTTTGCTTTATTTACAAGAAATAGTACAAACAGCACTAGAAAAACTGAATCTCAATCCAATGAAAATAAAAACTACAATGAAATATGAAGAAGACCCATGAACTATGTATACAAGACTAAGCAATTTTGGTTATAAAATATACAGTATTACAACTATACTGCTATATAAAGTATTATTTCAAAATTAAAAAGTCAGGTTTCTGGCAAAAAAAAATTAAAAGGTACATTCTTTTGGTTATTTTAATATTTGCTGTTAGAATTAGGTACAGTTGTTTTGTTAGAAGGCACATACTTTTCTGGAATCATTTGCAATGGCGGTAGTTCTTGAAGGGATGGTGTGGTGTTGGATGTGATTAGGTTTGGATTGATTGCAGAGATTACACTTTGATTATTGTAATCTACATCATCAGTCAGGCAAGGTTCACTACCAGGACACAGATTTGATGCACCCCAACTTGTTGCTCCGTGGTTCAAAAGAAAAACCAACAAAAGTTGATTTCCCCTCATTTTCATTTTCCTTCAATAAAAATACAGAATTACATAGTTTATAGTTTGTAACAAAACAACTTCAGTTTTTAAAAATTCCCATTGTACTTCACGTGTCTATCAGATAATTGCTCAGCTTGACACACTGGGCCGACTGGGCTGTTGTTCATGGGAACTTAAGAAGAGTGAAAAATGGATTAGTAAATAGTTGTTTACCGGTACCAGCCGTCAGAAAAATTAAAATCCATCTTTTCATAATTTCTTTGGTTCACCTCCTGTCTCAGCCGTTGCCCGATAAACTTTTTTAATTCACTTTTCAAAATACCTTCTCCGATAGTTTCGCTTTTCGTCAGCAGAACTCGTGTCACTCAAAATATTCACACAATACTGCTCAATGCTAAATCGTTGAAACAGTTGAGCTGAGCAGTTGAGCTCTAACTGTCCAAGTCTAATTGTTCACTGCTGGCAGTGATGGTGATGAGGTGATTGATGACTGTGAAGGCTGATTGCAGTGTGCCTGCCGATCTGGTGATTGATGAACTGGTGGCTAACTGAAAACAGGAGTAATATAAACGAAGGCAAAGCTTTAAAAGAGACAAACGGAAGTTTAAACTGGACAGAGTGGAGACGCATTCAATATTATACGAACGAAAATATAGCACTACCGATGAACAATACTAATGAATTAAAAGAAAAAATTGACCTTAAGTCAAAATTCATTTAAAAATCAACAAAGTTGTTGATTTTGATTTTCGTTTTGCAAAGTTCCCTTCCCGTTCGTTTCGTATGGAGATAAAAAAAATCGTCGGTATAATTATCGAACGCTACACGCTTAAAAACTTTTATCAGCCATAGAATTTCTGGTGGTACACGTTTTACAAGGTTTATTTTGTGTATGCAATATATTATATATTTTAACGGTTGTGCACCACTACTGAAGGAGCCACCCAGATCACGTTGGCTCGGCTAAATGATTACATCATTACACCATGCCGCCAGCTCTATAACCAGAAACTGCGTTCCCACCCAAACCTATCACTACAAAATGTATTCTCACCCGCTAACGTCACTACAAAATGTGATTTCCCGAAAAATAATCACTAGAAAATGTGTTCTTGCCCAATACTACTAGAAGAAAATGTGTCTCACCCAAAATTATCACTAAAAAGCGCGCTCCCACCACGTCTTGCAACTTGAAAATGCATTATCACGCAGTTGTAATAATTAATTGTTACTACTATAAAAAATGCGTTCTCATCAAACAAAATCGCTACAAAATGTGTTCTCATCCAAAACTATTGCTTTAAAACTTTGGTTGAGAACACATTTTTTACTGATATTTTTGGGCAAAAACGCACTTTTTGTGATAGTTTTGGGTGAAAAAACATTGGTGCTAGAAATAATGTACTGTAATTGCTTTATTGTCACATTCTCTCAGCGTTAAAACACTGTTTTCCAGGAATAGACCTATAGATACAATATTAATTTAATTCTAATAGACATAAATATTGTTACGGATACAAACCAACAAGTTGCTAAGCACATATGTATTGAAAATCTTCGATGCCTTTTTCATTAATAATACAGACCGTATTCCATATAGATATAGCGCAGTATTGATACGATTTAGGATAAAATGATGATTTCCTTAAGGCTAGAAGTTTGCAATTATTACAGAGGGATCGTTCTATGGAGTCAATAACTTCTAAGATATTGTCAAATTTTTTAGGATAGCCAGTTGAGGAGGCGTTCCTAATTCTCTATGGCCAGCTCCCATTGGTTCGTGAGCTTCATGCTCAATGCTCCGTGGGCCATTTAAAAATTGGAAAACCCGCTCAACTGGCTATCCTAAAAAATTTGACAATACATTGTAGTTTGTCAGTTTGTTCAAGGAGGGTTTTTTGTCATTGAGAGAGCGATATATATAATACGCTCAGATATCGTTAGTAGAGAAAGACGAACTTTATTAACAAAACAAAGTCATCACTGTCCTCCAACGAGGATAGCCCAACAGACTCAGTATACGAAACAGAATTTGTTTAACAAAAGTTTATGTTTGTAATACAAACTGTAGAATTACATATAAAAAACACAACTAAATGCTTGGGGTGCTGGAAAACAAAAGATGAGTACAGATTTGTGCTGATTTCTTAAGTCCGGTGGTCAATATATCTTCAATAAGCAGCGACGGAATAATTCCTTGATCCTTTATACAGTCAAGGAAGTATTTTAGAACGGTTCCTCTTGCACCAATGAATATAATTAAACTAAATATTTCATGTAATTGATACATATTAGAAGTTTTACTACTCTTGGTTTTGGGATACTCAAGTTGCTTATTTAACAAGGAATTAAAACGATATCCTTTCAAAGTGAAAATTTAAGGTAGTGGTCAATTATTGTCAATTGGTAATAGTAATTGCTTATTATTGCATCCAACACACCGCCCCGCACTGTAAATCCGTAGTGAATATGTGAGTATACAAATAACTTAAAAACTACAAACATCTTATTTAAAATAATATAACCTCTTATAGCGAACTAGCTGACAACATTTGAAGGGTATCTTTTTGAGTACATAATTAGCATGGAGGCTAAATTGAAGATTAGAGTTAAAAAGTATTCCTACGTATTTAAACGATGCTACGTCGTCTGAAAATAGGATAAATAGAACTGCGTAAAGTAAACAACCTTGGGGGACACCGACATTTAAAGAGTATTTCTTAGAAATAATTAAAGGGGCCTGGCTTACCACAAAAAGATGTATCAGAGAGGTAGTTACACAATATGTTTAGATTATACTTCGTAATATTGGATGAAAACGCACATTTTATTGATAAATTAAGGCAAAACACATTTTCTTGTAGTATTATTGGGTGAGAATGCACTTTCAAGTTATAAGAAGAGGTGCAAACGTATTTTGGGTGAAAGCATTTTTATAGTAATGTTAGTGGGTGAGAATGCATTATGTAGTGATTGGTTTGAGTAGGAACGCTTTTTCTGGTGATAATGCTGGTGGCATGGTGTAATGGTGTAATCATATATTAGCATAGCCAACAGCAAACGTGATTACGGTGGTTCCTTTAGTAGTCTTCCGGTTGTGATTATTATTATTATAATAAATTATAAAGAATAGGTATAATTTACTGGAAAATGTTGTTTTTGACATTATGGAGGAAGTTGCATCGTGTTATAACATCATTTAAACGGAAATGACGAGGAGATTACAGATCAAAAGTTAGTTTTTCAAATCTGAGTTAAAATTTAAAAAAAAAGAAGTAAAAAAAAGTAAGAAATTAGTATTGTAAATGCGATTAGCTTTATAACGGTACATTGCAGGACTGACTCGATTGTGCCTGAGTTGCCGGTTGCTGTTATGAATTGAAATGTTTCGGTTTCTACAAACGTGTACATAGGTATTATTTAGCAGAAACTTCAATTTGTACCGTAAAGTCATCGTATACGCCATTTTAACGGAAATAATGAGCAGATGAAAGATCTGAAGGTATTGTTTCTATAAGGTGTCCAAGTAAAATATTTTCAAAAAACTTCAAAAACCATACAGATACCAATTTGTTGCTAAAGTATCGACATAATAACAGGGTTGAAACAAATTTTCCTAATTTTCGACCAATGCGGTCGAGTCATACGTCATTTTGACGGAAATCGGAAGGAGATTACAGATCTGAAGTTAGTTTTGGAATCAAATGGTCAAATTTTGAAATTGTTCGAAAAATGTTGAAAAAACCTGGAAAAACCCACTTTGCACGTACAAATGTTGAATTAAATATTAATTCATTTTGAGGAATCTGCATAGCTTCCGTTGTGCATGCGATTACATTTAAAGTGATGTATTGCACGCCTCGTTGCACTCCCAAACGAGGCGTGGACTTGTTCGAACTCAAGAGCTTCTTTTGAGATCTGCTGAATATGCCGTTTTTACGCCAGTTATGCGAACTCACGAAGGTATCTATTTTAACTAAAGTTACTTACAACTACATTTAATTTTGACTGTTTATTTAATACTTTATTTACTAATGTGTAATTATGTAAATGTCTATTAAAAATAGGGAATCAGCCAGCCCAGAATCATCAGGTATATTCTTCAAATTCAACATGGGAGAGTTTTGGTCGTCTCACACGAATTCATAGAGCACTCACAAACTACACGAGGGAAGCTGTGAGGGAAAATAGCGAGAAGGGGATCCCAGTTATGAGGCCTTTATTCCTTCATTACGAAAGTGATCCAGAGAGTTTTGGCCCACAAGCTTGTTATGAGTATTAGTATGGAAGGGATTTACTCGTTGCTCCAGTTCTGGCAAAAAATATATAAGGTTAATAATGGATACAAAGTCAAAGTCTTTCACATTTCATTTGGTATTTGATGTGCTTGCAGCTATTCTTAATTAATTAATTTGACATCCCTTTTGTCGTTCTGATAGACAACGCAATTGGTTTACTTGCCTTCTGATGACTGGGTACATCTTTGGGACGCTGATTGAACTGTTCAAACTGGCCCCGCAACTGTCAGTGTTTCTAGTCCCTTGGGCTATCCGCCTGTATTTTACCGAAATTCCGCTTCAAATACATGGAAGCTCTTGTTTGAGACCATTTCACGAGATTTTCGTGTCGGCTTTACAGAAAAATAATATGCAAATCGATAGAATTGATTATAATGTGGTTTATGGTGGAGCCGAATGTTCGGCTATTTTATGTATTCTCCGTTCACAAAAAAACAATTACTTTATCTGATATTTCCTGATTAGATCCTGACAGACTTGGCAGAGAGTAAAAGGCAACGAGTACTTTATTAAATTATAGGTTTACAAGAACCAACTCTTTCATCGTATTTTGATCCAAGTCAAATATTTACTTAAATTATACTAAAAGGGCCCCAATTAAAGACGATTGCATTCATCTTTGGGTGTAGTAGCGTGCTTGTACCTTTCCTCCAAATATTAAACTGTTAATAAAATTTTGACTTATAAATAACTGTAAAGTAATAGTAATTATGAGCTTTATTTAAAAACAAAAAAATATTGTTACTGTTGATAATATTGATTATTAGTCACCAGTTATGCTATCTAAAACACTGCGCACACGACGTTAGTCGATAAGGCTCTTTCAGGTCCCAATTAGCGATTACTTCAGCAATTTGATTTTTGCTGTACGTTTGAAAATCGAAAACAGTGCAGTAATTTAATTTATTGTTTTGCGTAATTTTAGATTAAAACTTAAAGGGAATCCGTAATCTTATTGCTACTGTTTTCCGCGGGGAAGAATGTTTAAACTAACATTAATCATCTTCATTACCTCCATAGCACTAGCAAATAGGCCGCTGAACAACATTACTAATGAAGTAGTAACGAATGTAAACTTTTTAATCTGCGCCGACGACAATTTCAATAAAAGCACAGTCATTCAAGCAATCATTGAGATTAAAATTTACGCTGCATTGCATGGAAATCTGGTTTCGTTGAACAATTTTGATAATTGTGTATTATCTATAAAAACAGTGTTTAATCAGTTTAGTTTAAATGTTCCTCTTAATTTAATTCTCCTTCCAAATAGTAGTGACAGTCTCGTAGATGTACTACAGCAGGTAATGTCTGTTTGGATGATGTAAAAAATTATAATTACTTAGATATAGCTATGCAGGTATTCTATTATTAGTTAAAAAAAATGCAATTCATTTTAAATTCCTGTATAGCTCAATAGTGTTGCAATAAATTGGAAGAAGAATAACCTTCGTCACTTAATCTGGCGCCCAAGTATTTTTATTGTATGGCCTGACACTGCCACGGAATGGAAAACTACTGAGGTGGCGCTAACAGAAAATTTTAATTCAGTTTTAAGAACCCCATTTGCAATTATTAAAAATGTGACTCAAGTCCTTTCGATAGATAGCCAAGTTTATATCATGGCCATGGCCTTTAACGAAGAATTCCTTGGCCAAGGGGGGCAACAAAACATGATTGGCAGTGTTTGGGAAATTTATTCAGTTGCCTCAAAACTATTTATTAACAAAATAACCAGTAGTTCGTGTGGCAAAAACACTAAGAATGACCTTCCTGGCTTACCTGCCTTGCCCATATTTTTCTCGATGATCGAACAAGTGGGGTGTAACAGCTTTATTGCTAGACGGAATTTGCAGCAGTTGCCATTACGAACAGTTGGATTGGTTAGTTTCTGGATTTTTTAACATTTTAACATCACTATACCTGTTGCAGCAAATCAATGCAGGCATAACTATATACAACTGATAATATACAACAATATTGCAGAGCCAAGCTGACAAAATGAATATTGCGGACTTTGATTATGAGCGAATAAATAAAACAAATATCAAATTTACTGGAGGCTTCACAGTACACATGCTCTGGGCTTTAAGGGACACCTTAAATTTCACGTAAAAAAACCTTACAATCGTTTATACATTCGACATTCATATGTTCTCCAGTACTTTCCTGAATTAATAAAATTCGAAATAAAGTATACATACATTTGCATTAATACCAGTGTGATAGATTACGTGGCGCATCATTTTATGACGTACAATAGTACGGAGGGAATCACCGGCATCGGGAAGCAAATTGTCGAAGATGAGCTGGATTTGTCTATCGCTCTACACACTTTGTTACCATGGAGAGCTAAATACCTCGATTATCTTCAGCCAGTGCATCCAGAACGGTATTTAAACCTACGCTCTATTAAGTAATCATACAATCTATCAATTAGTACGAAAAGGCTGTCAAACTGTGCAATTATGGCGTCTGTTTGTAATTAAAATATGTTAATTATAGGATTGGAGCATTTTTCCAACAACCTCCAAGTAGTGCTGTGAGAAACATCTACATTTGGCCTTTTCAAACCTTAGCGTGGTTGGCTGTAGGTATTTTCCTACTTATAATTGTTGGGTCATTCTTGCTAATCAATAAAGTTCAAAAAACGTTCACACAAGTTGAACATAACTGCATGGGCATGGTTGGGGAAAGGAGCTTTTTGCTTATTGAGCGTAAAAACTCTGAGCTAGGAGACATTTTGATGGTATTCGCAAGTATTACTTCTCTCCAAGGTAGTTTTAATTTACATTTAATATTTATGATAATTATATTATTATGTAGAACTAAATACTTCTCTATTAACAAAGCTCCAATTTTTGTTGAACAATAAGGTTGGTGGGAAGTGCCAAGCGAGGCAGCTGCTCGAATCGTTCTTCTCTTTGGGCTCTTTTTCTGTCTCACACTAAATATTTGCTACTCAGGATCTATTGTGTCAGCGTTAACGTTGACTGTGACACCCATTAAAAATTTCTTTCATTTCGAACAGTATGGCTATACATTTGTAGCTTCGAAAACCGTCTATTTATATTACTCTTCTATTCCCGTAAGTTGTAACAAAAATAAATAACTATTATAGCGCTAATTTAATATTATAGAACACTAACAACGAACTTTAAAATTAACTAAGTTTTAATTTTGAATATCCGCCAGAACCAAACGGAAGCTGGGAAAGTTGTACAAGACACGGGCAAGCAAATTGTCAACTTGAATGAAACGATGAGGAAAGTACTGGCAGATGACTCCTTGTTTGCGGGTGTGGTCACTACAGAAGAAATGTACTATACTGCCAGAGTAATGAATATTTCTCAACGGAATATGTGTCAGCTGAA
>JAQFZC010007881.1:0-10747 GCA_034695205.1 Dicyrtoma fusca | reverse complement strand
AAAGGGTACAAAATGTACTATTGACATGTTTTCAAAAGAGTGCAAAAGGTTCTATTTACTTGCTTTTAAAAAGTGCAAAATGTCCTATTTACATTTTTGTGAAAGGTTTAAAAATACCCTGTTTACATGTTTTTGAAATGGTGCAGAAATGTGCTTTATATTAGGGCAAAACGCATTAAAAAAGGTACACAAGCAAAAGTGACAACCCTTAATCGTATTATAGGCCTTAAGAATGTCCAATCCAGTAGGACATTTTGCGTCCTAAGCAACAGCACTGCTGTACAGACTGCGCATATTGTTGTAATGTAAGTGCGTAAGCACATATGTACACATTATTTTCCTTGTATAGGATAGTCGTTGTATATCTCTATATAGTAGGTACACTATATACCTATACGTACTATATATCCTACCACTTAGGCTACATGCCCCTTGCTAATAGCACTAGTGGATTGACTTGGACTTGTAACTCTGTAAAGGGAAACCAACGCTATGGAATTGACTGTGTATGGGAAAGAGGAAAGAGTGGTTTTGCTCTGGTCGTGGTCACTTTGATCATCCATTGAAAGTTTTCTAACCCATCTACGCCGTATTGCAGTACAGTAGTGGATTTGGTCGGTATTCGAATAGCTATACAGGAAATTGTGGGAATTTATAAGGTGGTATAATTACATATGTCTATAGCCTGTGCGCCCTCCTACACTTGATACTGAACTATATTAATGGGATTAATGAAAATACCGAAATACTCCGTGTCGTGGGTGAAGAAGCATTTAGGCTTAAACTCAGTCTGCCTTTTCAAGCACAACACACACATACAAGTTCAGTTGACCCTTAATGCCCGTCATTTCGAGGTACCGTAAAGATCCAAATTGTGCCCCTGGGTACTATTTCAAACTTCAAACGAAGAGACCCCGAGCACAATTAGAGACCCTGGCACAAATAGGGACCCGTCCTGGGCACTATTTCAAAGTTCGCGCTAAGACCCGGGCACTATTAGAGTCCCGGGCACAATTTGGGTCTAGTCCATATAATCGGATTTTACCGGCTTTGTACAAAGGGTAATCCAGTTGTTCTTTTTTTGGAAAAGTGCAAATAACAGTTTTAATATTTTTGAAAAGCTGTAAATACCAGTTTTACTGTTTTTGAAAAGGTGCAAATAGCAGTTTTACTGTTTTTGAAAAGGTGCAAATAGTTGTTTTACTGTTTTTGAAAAGATGCAAATAGCAGTTTTACTGTTTTCAAAAAGGTTTAAATACCACTTTCACTGTTTTTTGAAAGGCAGAAATACCGCTTTACTGTTTTCAAGAAGGTGTAAATGCTGCTGTTACTGTTTTTGAAACTGTGCAAGTACCAGTTTTACCATTTTTCAAAGGTGCAAATATCAATGCCACTGTTTTTAAAAGGTGTAAATACCAGTTTTCCTAGTCGTGAAAAAAGTGAAACGTGCAAATAAGAATTTAACTAGTTTTGAAACCTGTAAAAGTGTCATTCACACTCAATAAAAAATAAAAAGGGACACAAGTTGATGGCGCCTATTTCAAAATGGCACTCTACTTGTGTCACCCAGCATTTAAAGATATCTGGACTTTTGCCACAATGCTTCCTCACCCGCGATACACGTACCTATATCTGCCCGTATCCCGGTCATGGCCATGACCACCATAGACTCGTACCCTCTCTAATGAACATCCATGGGAGAAAGTACCCAGGCTTTATACTTCCCTGCTCCTTTCTCCAAAGCTCTGCTTTGTTTCCTTGTGGTTTGTGTGCAGTGGCCAGGAATCCCAAACTTGGAAGTGACGAAGTCTTAAGCTCAACACACTGCACTGCACTGATGCCCTCCACACACACATTACACATTGCTTTCACACTTTCCTCACGTCCAGCTCATCTATCTTTAGATATCAACCTCCGCATCTCCACATCTCCAGATTTTAGATTCCCATTCCGAGCCGATACCCGATACACTTCCGGATACGGATTTCCGATAGCAAGGACTTGCCTTGTGGCTTGTGGCTTGTTTCTATTTTATTTATTCAACTTTTTGAAAATAGCTACGACCAGTGCTTCCTAGACAGCACGAAGGGCCCTTGCACAAATTACATAGAATCATTTTTATTATTTTTGTCAGATTTTGTCTATTAGATTCTATTGATCTGTACACGATAGTTTGAATTGAATTGTCAAGAACAGACCATTAAGACGCCTGCCATGCTCAGAGAAACAGAGAAAATAGCATAAGGCTGAATGAATGGAACAGATGGGGATCGAAGGAGAGGGCAAAACTTCACAATTCTATTTTTTGTTTTACTTTTAGCCTTGAAGGGATGTGTAAGGATGACGAGGGACGAGATGAGTTTCAGTTCCATTTAGTTATTTCATTTCCTACGTGTTTTTTTTCTTTGTCTACTGAATCTTCGGGATGTACATACTGCCGAGGATCATTGTTTGTGTTTCTATTATGACATGACAGTCACATGCTATCCTAGCCTGGCATGATCATGAAGATGAGGATGATGGGATGGAATGGAGTGGAGTGGAATGGCCCTCAAGGCATTAAGCACCAAGCCCAGAATTACATGGCATGGATGTAGAGTAGACCCACACGTTTAGAGTACGAGAGTACGTTCTACTGTGCTGGGCTGTGTAGTCTATCTTCAAGAATAAAAGGACAAGATTGTGAATTTGGGAATTTTGGGAATTGTGAAGCGTAAATCTCAGATTGGGGTAGCTCCTTGGGAGCTCTTTTAACCTCTTCGGAACTGGGCAACGATGGAAAGAATACTTTTAAAAAGTATTTAGTCTACAAATTAACTGTTTTGGAAAGGTCAAAACTAGAAATTAAGGTTTTCAAAAACGTGCCACACTCTAGATTAATACTTTCAAAAAGGTCAAAGCTAGCAATGCACTTTTTCAAACGCATTCAAAACTAGTAACTAGCACTTTCAAAAAGCTCAAAACCAGAAATTAATGTTTTCAAAAACGTGCCATACTCAAGATTAATACTTTTAAAAAGGTCAAAACTAGAAATTAAAGTTTTCAAAAACGTGCCACACTCAAGAATAATACTTTCAAAAAGGTCAAAACTAGCAATGTACGTTTTTAAAAGCATTCAAAACTGGTAACTAGCACCTTCAGAAAGGTCAAAACAATGAATTAACGTTTTCAAAAACATGCAACACAAATATTAGCGCTTTCAAAAAGGTCAAAACTGGATATTAACGTTTTCAAAAACGTTCAAGGCAAGAAATCAACATTATTAAAGTACCTACAAAAACTGGTCACAAACAATTTTTAAAAAAAGTCCAAAACAAGGATTTAAAACTTTCTAAAAGGTCAAAACTAGAAATCTACATTTTAAAAAAGATGAGATATTACATATGTGTTACCGTTTCTGAAAGGTTAAAAATGAAGTGATACGATGGTCTTATTGCTTATTAAATTAGAGCTGCCAGCAATGGTAGATTGACGGTATATTTATTTTGTGGACTGTAAACTGTAATAAGCGTATCATTGCGTAATGGGTGCGTGGAGAGACGTGGCGTGTAGATTGTGGATTGTGGAATTGGAGATTGTTTCGTTGTATCTTTCCTCATGTCTGTCCGCTGTGGTTGAGATGTTGTTTCCCTTGTATTTGTTCTTCTTTGGTTGGGTTGCGTTTGCCTTTGCTGTGCTGGGTTCTCTCTCTCACTCTCGTTATGGTTTTTGGGATGAGAATCGGAATGACAGGATCATTTGGTTGGTTCTCTATTTGGTTTCCGTCTCATTTTACTTTTGAATTATGTCTCCCTGGGGCTCCTCTGTCCGCTTGTCTGTACACTGCTTGTACTGTACACAGGCACACACTCGCTCTGTCTTTCAGGTTCCCTCAATGAATTCAGCTAGGAAGGTATAGAGCATCATTGCACTGTGCACTGTGCAACGCATTGCATGATTATAGTGCGTAGTGCGTAGTGTAGAGATCATACAAGGGACAGACAGACAGACAAACTACCCGCAGTCCCTGAATCATTATCAGTATGTGTTCTCAGCTTTCATATCTGTCACTATCATCTCACCATTACGTCCTATCAACTCTCAAAAACTGTAAATTTAATGTAAATTCCCCCCACAGCAGCCCCCGATCCTCCAATGCTTTGTATTTGTGGGTACCGTAAATTCTCTATTAATGCGCGGGTCTCTAATTGTACGCGGGGGTCCGAGGGCCTGAATGGAATAATGCGCGGGTCTCAATAATACGCGGGTCTCTAACAGTACGCGGGTCTTCGGAAGTATTTTCAGTGTTTAAGTGTACAGAAATTATTGTAAACCTAACTTTTTAGCCACTGAATAGCTTGAATTAAATGACACATACTTTTAAGTCGCTCAAAAGTGTCAAAATTCTAGTTTTTAGCCTGTTTATTCCAACTAAATTCAGAGTAGTAAAACGGTTAGTTTGAATAATACGCCGGTCTCTATTAATGCGCGGGTCTCTAATTGTACGCGAGAATCTTAGGGACTGAATGGAATAGTACGCGGGCATCCTATTAGAGGATTTACGGTACCTATGTATGTACAGTAGGAGTTTTTACTTTTGTAGCTACATATTTTTTTAAGACATGTGAATTTAAAATTTTGCGCCATTTTAGAAATGTATTCCTGAGGATATAAGTAGAAGTGTTTTGCACCGTTTCTAAAGCAATGTGCATACAAGCCAAAATTTTGACAATAGTTTTTGTCAATTGAATATTTTTCGCTCGGTTAAATTATGGGTAGAAAAGAAACTAGAAAGGTTTTTTATTGCATTAGTAAGAAAATAAATAACGTTCTGCTTATTGTTTCTTTGCTTCAACGCCAGCTACTTAATTGCGAGTACATTTGTGAGTGAAGTAGTGGAGGTGGCTCGGTATCTTCATTTTCGAGTGATTAAAATTAAGGGACCAACAGTTTGGTAAATGGCATCTTGTATTAGTTCAGACCCATCGAACAGCTTCTTTTGCACACTTCCAAAACATTTTTCATGTATTTTACCACATTTTGTAACTGTTCATTCAACCTGTTTGTAACTGCGTAACCATGGAAGTGTTTATTTCAAAAATGCAGATCAATGGGTTTTGTGGACAATGCGAAATAAGTTCATGTAAAGCATGTAAACACTACATTTTGCACCTTTTCAAAAACACGTAAATAGGACATTTTGCACCTTTTTCGAAAGCATGTAAATAGGATATTTTTCACCTTTTCAAAAACACAAATAGGACATTTTGCACCTTTTCAAAAACATGCAAATCGGACATGTTGCACCGTTTACAAACACGCAAATAGGACATTTTGCACCGTTTCAAAAATACTAAAATAGTACATTTTGCACCTTTTCAAAAAAGTGTAACTAGAATATCTTGCACCTTTTCAAAAGCATGTAAATAGGTCATTTTGCACTATTCAAAAGGATGCAAATACGAAGAATTCCATCCTTTCACAAAGTTATATTACACACATTTAATGAAAGAGTTCAGAGTGCGTCACGTTTCAATCTTGTGTTGAAAAATGCTATAAAAAGCTTTTACTTGCACCTTCTGACAGACTTTGAACGGACGCTTGAGTGACCTGGAGTGAAAGTGTATCAATATCGATCGCTTTCCCCGCTGATGATGATGATGACGATGATAGTAAGGAGATGCTCCTGATACTGTCGTGTCATGTCCATGGAAGTAGACGAGACAGGCATGCGTGTGCGCCCTGCATTAGTGTCCATCATAATAATCAAGTAGGGATCCTCATTACATATTTCATTAACCCAGAGTGTGTTTGTGTCCCTGAGCAGTGAGACAGGCTGACGGACAGACAGACAGCTGCACTACTGGAGCACCAATTATTACTTTCCCAATGGGTATGGCTGTCAGTAGTGCAGACGAAAGCATGTATTTAATTCTGGGATTGTAAAAGCTCTCCTTCTCCCATTTCTCATTTTCTGTCTGATTAACAAACAATCCAATTGAGTCTTCAGTCCGAATCCGAATCCGAATCCAATCCGTATAGTCTGCGTACCTATGTTTCTAAACAACCAAGGGCAACCCGCTGCAAATATAGCTGGGCCATTGCATTGCTATGCTTGCTATAGTCTGTACTTTTTTTAAAAGATTTAATGCACTGTAAAGTAGGGGCTTTAGTCCGGCCTCCGGCTGAAGGCAGTGTAACAGACTTCAACTGTACATAGGCCAATAGACATTCCCTTTACAGTTTTAGACAGTATTTAGTATCAGAATTTTAAGTAGTCAATTATTTATGAAGGAATGTTTTTAAAAAATGCTTTTCTTAAAAACGTTGCTTGTTTTTTAAAAAAAGTTCTTTTTACAGAGACTAACGTAGGAAATTAATACTTTTTAAAAGTGTTAAAGCTTTCAATGAAGACAGTTTCAAAAACGTTTTTTCGAAACTTCAGCTTTTATTTAAAATACAAATGGTTTTGTAGCAACAGTTTTTTAAAACGGGTTTTTTAAAATTCCCAATTGATTGCTTTTAAAACACACTTAAAAATGACAAACTATTAGGAGTGGATTTTCCAAAATCCAAAAAGAACACTACCTTTAGAAATGCCTTCTTTTTAATTCCGTGTTTTTAAAACGTACTTTTTGAAACACAACGTTTTTTAAAACGCTTTTTAAAACTTATTTATTTTATTGGGAAATATGACATGTAAACGATAGTTTTTGACAGCGTCTTTTTAGAAACTGTTCTGCTAAAAAATTACAACCGAACATATTTGAAACGATCTTTTAAAAATCTCTAGTTTCGCGCGGCGGCAAATGTTCGTTTGAAGTAACGTTTGTCCAAAATGTTTTCGTTTGTTAACTAACGGTGCCTCCACCTTAAAAATCGGTCTAGAGCCGCCGCTGCCAGTCTGGCCGACGGTGGTGTACGTCATCCTCATAATTTAATACACATTGCACATACTTCCTACTAATCACATTCTAGCTCACCCCACAGCAAAGTAAAGTAAAAAGGAAAGGAAAGTCAAAGTAAACGGTGGAGTGGACGGACAGACAGACAGACGGACGGACAAAAGAGGGATCCAGACTTGCTACCGGGCTTCTGGCTCTCTCTCTCTCTCTGTCTGCCATGGCATGGATTGGTCTGCTCTCGGTCTCGGTCTCTCGGTTCGCTTGATTGGATTAACCATCATTGATCATATTTACGGGAAAAGAATTCCCTAATTCATACACGCGGGACTGTATATGAGCCATACACACACACACACACGGGGAGAAAACCTTGAAAACAAAATATGGAGACGGAATAACGGAGAAATACCAGGGAAGGAAAGAAGGGCAGGCAGGCAGGCGGCTGTTGAATCGTAAATAGGCTGTCAGATCGTGGGTGAAGAAGCATTGCGGCCCAAGTCGAGGCCACGGTAAAAGCACTGCAGTTGTGGTGCACTTCCGTTCAGCTTCTCCTTAAACAAAATATCATTTTGACGAAAGTCCCAACAGTCAACGGTTTGCCTGTCTGTATGCTGTTGTGTTAGGGTAGGATTGAAATACATGGCGATTTGATATTGATTTTGTAAAAAGTATAAATAGCAATTTTATTTATTTTGAAAAAGTGTAAATAGCAATTTGATTGATTTTGGAATACTGTAAGTAGCAGTTTTACTTACTGATTTTGAAAAACTATAAATATTTGCTTTAGTACTTTTTTAAAAACGTGTAAGTAGCAGTTTTACTCATTTTGAAAAGGTGTAAGTAGCAGTTTTACTGCTTTTGAAAAAGTGTAAATAGCAGATTTACTACTTTTTTGAAAACGTGTAGGTAGTAACTTTACAGATTTTGAAAAAGTGTAAACAACAGATTTACTACTTTTTTGAAAAAGTGTAAATAGCAGTTTTACTGATTTTGAAAAAGTGGAAATAGAAGATTTACTCCTTTTTTGAAAAACTGTAAACAGCAGTTTTACTGATTTTGAAAAAGGGTACATAGTAGTTTTTACTATTGTTTTTCAAATACGTGAATAAAAGTGTTACCACTTTTTTGAAAACGAGTAAGTACCAGTTTTAGCGATTTTGAAAAATTGTAAGTAACAGATTTACTGGTTTTGAAAAATTTTAAGTTGCAGCTTTGTTTTAAGAAGGTGCAAATTGAAGTTTAAATAACTTTACGAAAGGGTGAAAAACATCTTTTGGGCTTAAACAAAAGTGTAAGTAACCGCTTTACGAACTTTACTAAAGTATAGACAGCAGCTTTTATACTTTTTTGAAAACATGTAAATAGAAGTTTTACAACTTTATTGAAAAAGTGTTCGTATCAGTTTTATTACTTCTAAACGGTGCAACCAGCCATTGCATATCACTTTAAAATAATTAATTACCAGTTTCATTATTTTTGTGACCCTAAAAGTGGCGTGCGACAAAAAATCATTAAGAGTTTGCCTGGCCTTTCCCCACAATGCCTCTTCACCCACGACATTTGGAGAGGGGCTCTGCTTTCTCCGTCTTATGTCGTCCATCTATTCGTATTGATTTTTTGTTAAAACCGACAAAGCAGATTCAATTCAAGTAATATTAATAACAACCCTGTTTTTCTGTTTTTGGCTCCAGGACGTTTTTTTTTCGTGAGGGATCCTTTTATTTTAATGCATCTGACTGAATTCCGTGTAATACGTAAAACTATCCATTAGTACGTGTCATACATACGTAGACATGTTTCTGATCGCTGGGACTTCCGCCTCAAATTCCGTCCCCTACACGCACTGATTCAGCCAAGGTTGCTTTCTTTTTGCATTAGCGTTCATATAAGAAGTTGTCTAATGGGTTTGTACGCATTTTAAATCGTAAAAATGTCCCATTTACATGGTTTAAAAAGGTGCAAAATGTCCTTACTTACATGTTTTCAAAAAAGTGCAAACTGTCCTATTGACGTATTTTTGAAAAGATGCAAAATGTCCCATTTACATGTTTTCAAAAAGGTGCAAACTATCCCATTTACATGTTTTCAAAAAGGTGCAAAACGTCCTTTTTACGTTTTCAAAAAGGCGTAAAATGTCCTTTTTACGTTTTCAAGAAAGTACAAAATGCACTATTTACGTGTTCTCAAAAGGGTACAAAATACGCTAATTACACGTTTTTGAAAAATTGCAAACTGTCCCTTTTACACGTTTTCAAAAAGGTGCAACTGTCCTATTTACATGTTTTCAAAAAGGTGCAAAACGTCCTTTTTACGTTTTCAAAAAGGTGCAAACTGTCCGTTGTACATTTTTTCAAAAAGGTTCAAAACGTCCTATTTACCTGTTGTTATTAAACAAATTTTCCTACACACGTTTTTTCCCCCAATAATTTCTGATTCTCACTATTACAAACATACCCATAGGCTATTACAATATTTATAAATAAAATAAATATTACTCGCATTCTTTTTAAGACTAAAGTTGTACGCGTTTGAAAGTTGCGTTTTGAACTGTCCCACAATAATTTTATCGGCATCTTCTTCGTATGGCTATATAGAAGATAAATAGATATAGATACCTTATAGGTATACAAGATGCCACATCTAAGCAAAGAAAGCCAAAGGCGTATTTGCACTTTGTTGCAATAGTGCATACAGTATCTACACACAATACAGTGCAATACAAGGAATCAACACTGTCAGGCAGTACTACAGATTACAGTGAAGACTTTCTCCATTTCTACTGAAGATGAGCCCTCGATTGCCTCTTGCAACAGATAACTGTAGACTCTAGCAGTGTCGCCTTGTGCAATATATTTTATTAGATCATGTTTTACGATTCTTGTTGCACTTCGTGCCGTTGTTGTTGTTGCTCTTGTTTCCATCGATTGTCGCTTGATATTTGATGTTGGATGTCACAGCTTGTTATTTCATTTGTTATTTGTTTTTGAATTCCTTCTCGAATGCTTTCCTTCACGACAGGAAAAGTGAGAACAGCCCAGGCAAGTCACGCTAGTACGGTGTAGTGGCACTCTTGACTTTCAAACTTTTGCATTTCTGACAACTTTTTTTTGTGGAAAAAAAACTCACTAAACTGAAGCTCACGTCACGCGATGCGATGCGATGCTATTGGCTCTGTTTTCTGTGTTTTCTGTGTTTTCTGTGCTCTGTGATCTGTGTTCCGTGATCTGTGTTCTGGAAAAGTGAGTGCAAGTTTTCTCTCTCGTGATCTCAGCTGTCGCATTTGTCCGGGGGTCCCAGCTTCTTCCTCATCTTCCTTTCACCCGGGCGTTCCGCTGTGCTGATGGCTGCACTGTCAACTCTGTCTGTGACTGGAGTGTGTGGGCTGCATTCCCTTCTCGTTTCCCTTCAGCCGGCTGCCTCATGTGTCATGCCTGCAGATCACTTCAAATTGAAATTGATTCCGCCAAATAAACAGGGTCGCCGTCAGTGTCCCCACATTATTATGGCATGGCAGCTCTCTTATTACAAACAATGTAGCTTTTACCGTAAAGCTGTGATTAGTTCCCTAGTTTAACCTTTTCGAAACGGTAGCAGAGAGAGACGAACTTTATTAAAAGAGCGAAGTCATCACTGTCCTCCAATGCGATGAGGATAGCCCCAAAGGACTCAGTATACGATTCAGTTTTTTTTTAAAGTTTGTTTAAAATACATATGTATTACGCAATAGTTACAGTAGTTTTACACCTTTTTGAAAGTGGTAGTTTCTTGTTTTGACCTTTTTGAAAATGTTAATTTCTTGTTTTACATCTTTTTGAAAACGTTAATTTCTTGTTTTACATCTTTTTGAAAACGTTAATTTCTTG
>JAQFZC010007880.1:0-10749 GCA_034695205.1 Dicyrtoma fusca | reverse complement strand
TACTGAATTAAATTTAAGTTGGTTCAGCTGTCCACGTCCAAACTGCGATATGAAATTTCTAGATAAAAATGTGTTATCTGCTCATTTGAACAATCATTTGTAAATAGATGTAAATGTAACAATGCACTGGGGCCTTTGCAAATATTGCGTTATGCGATATTATTGATGGCCTGTATTCTAGTTTATTATGGCCTCGTTTTTGATTACATTTAAAAGATGTCCAGAGAGTTTGAATTTCTACGGTATTACGTGAAGCAATCAAAATAAACAGTACAAAACTTGACTTTTGAACAGTTCGAAGAAATTTTCAGTTGGGTACACTATAGTCAAAACGATGCCTGCCTACTACGTGTCTTAAGTTAAGGGTAAGGTGTAGAAGAATCAGAAAACATTTTGTGTAAAAACGCCAGCTTTTTTTTGTAATATCAAGAACCATTAATTACCGAACATATAATTGAATAAATAAAATTAGTTTTTATAATTGTCAACCTTGTACTTTGTAAACCAGTTTTTACGCTTTTCTATTTACTACCTATTTCGAATTCTTAACAATTATTATTAAGGACACCACAAACCACAAAAAGCATCAAAAAGCATAATAAATTATCAATTTTAAGACGAAAAGTGATGGCACATGTTTATGGCTATGGCGAATTCAAACACTTCGATGTACAAACCACTTATATGGACAATTGTATCCAAACGCAATGATTTTTGCTTGTGTTTCGTGAAAGAACATCAAGTGGTAATTTACTTTTAAGCCAACAAAAAGTACATACATACTACAGATTCCATAGTTACCGTTACTAACAAGGCGTAAGATTATACAGCAGACACGGTGCTGAACGCCATCTATCGATGAGAATGTGTGCTTGAACGTGTTGCTTTGTAAGATAGCATGAAACAATATTTACATGAATTACAATGCGCTGGTAAACTTATGTCATAAGAGATAATGCAACAGTGTGAGACAATAATTCCTCCAAGTAGGTCAACCTTGTTTCTTTGTTCGTTTCAAAGAAGGGCCCAACCTTAGCAAACAAGCTTTGGCAAGAGCGTGCAAACACCTTACGCTGCAATTTCCGGCTCTTCCCGTAAAACCTCCGAAACGCCCTCGACTCCTCTTTTAAGGAACCCATGGACCCAAATACCATAAGAATGAACGCAAATGTAAAAACTCCAACGAGATAGATCAAAAATTCTGTTAGCGGTACGGTCTGGGAGAGACGAATTGCGCATGTGTTGTTAATTAGGTGACTGGCCCACACCAATGCAACTCCACAAGCCCATATTACGGAGCACCATTCATTGTGTCTGTTGTTGAGAAGCTGCAAAGCTCTGTACATGATCTCCTTCCTGCGTCGCCTCACAAATGGCACTAAGGCCCATTTGTCACTCATAATGAGCTGAAGCCACTTTGAAGTAACGGTGAAGTACACGAAAAGAATCACTACTAGAAATATGCATGCAATGTCAGCAAATCCAGACACTATGTACTCTAACATTAGGAATACTGGTAGTAGCCAGGGATAGATGGATTTTGGAGTAACCACAGAAGGCCAAAATTGAGGGTTCCTATAATTCCGAAGGTAGTTGAGTGCCACCAGAGGGGGGTGCACTATACTTACTACCGCGAACGCCCAAATCCACTTGCTGCTCCCATCGTGTTGTCCATTTCCAGACGCTTTGTACAATCCTATGTAAATAAACGTCAAAGCTTAACAAACCTAGCATAGTAGAAATAAATTAATTTTTTTAATAAATATTTATTCTTCTCTTTTAGTTTGGCCATCGTGATGAGTTACAACAGAAGAACCAATCACTTGCCAATGGCTAACAAAGGGGCATACTATTATTGTTAGACAAGATTTTTTAATTGAACATTTTGTTTAGTACCTTGAAATCGACTGTTGAGCATGATTAGTTGGTTAAAGAAATCTGCCATTTCTTTATGTTTCCACCAAACAAGGGTTTGAAATCCTACTGCAGCAGTTCGGGTTAGAAAGTAATTTCCAAGTACAAAGAGGGCATCTGTGGACACAAGTGTATCTTGGAGTTGGGAGTAAAACAAGCATCCCTGGTATACCGACTGCAGCCAAACAAACGCGATGATGGTCACCCAAATGCGAAATTGACGTCTGGATTTTGTCGGTGTAATGAAACTTCTGAAGGTATCCCACTCATACGGAAACACGCACAAGAGCTCTCCTTCCTTGATGAGAAATTTGAATCCGACTATAGAGTTCCTAGACAGCATCTTCGAAACTTGATGGGGTTAAACACTTGTCAAGACTAAAAACTTGTTCATACTTCCTCATTCTCCCTTAAATCTGTTTTCATTCCTTCTTTGCTCGACCTCTCAATGTTCAACGCAGACAGTTTGGTACTAGACTAGAAGGAACTACGGAATAGGCAATTTATCCAACACGCTTACAATATAGAGTATAGAGCTTAAATTATTTCCTTGTTTGTAATTGTAATTGGGCGTAATCTTGTTACGGAAGAATAAATTGTAAAAACGTTTTTAAGTAAATTTTTTTAAAAATATTTCCTGTTTACTACCACGTTTAGGCATTGTTCAATTACCAAATACGGCGTACAATTCGGTTAAGTGATTTGTTTCCTTTGGCGTTTTACTAAGGCTATGTAATGCAATTTGGTAAATTGCAACGACCTACCTACGTTATATTAGTTCCGTAAATACTAGCATTGATCAAAAGTTCGGATGCAATGCAATGCAAGCAGGGGCAAATGGAATCGGGAAACTTCCAGAAGTTTGTGCGTCCGTGGTCTGGAGATCAAGAAAAGTGATAAGAGCCACAAGTGGGCCCAAAAATCAAGGTGAGCCACGAGTAGCTCCTCACTCGATAATGGGTTATTCTGAAAGTTGGGCGTGAATTTCCTGCGTCCCAGAATCTTCGCCGTATTCATTCCCCTCAAGATTCTTCTACTTCAACTTCCTTCTAGCTTTATTCAGTGTTTAGTATTTTATAACTTCTTTAATTAGTAAACCACCAGGAGGTTAATGGTATATAGTAAAATCCTAGGCATCACTGACTTCACAGATCAGTGAGTTAAGAGCAACCGCCATATTCACAAGTGAATGCTAAATAAGGCTAGCTGAACCGGTCTCTCAGAGAACTGGGTGGGGTCAGACGGGATTTTGGCGGATTACTGTTGCAAACTCTTGGGTTAAACTTGGAGTGTTCTGTGTAATAGTTTCTCCCAATCTCCAGCTTTAGGGGGTATCGTTAGAATTGGCCGTTGGATTTTGGAAGATTTTTGTAGGTTGTAATATTTTAATTTAGGCATGTTTTTTAAAAAGGTAGAAATCAAGTGCTACAAGCCAATTAAAAAACGATGGTTCAGTGTACTGTAAGACAATATCGAGTAAGATCCCCTTGGCTGACGAAGTTTCAGTCAGCCCGTCAGTTTCTGGCCAAATCTCACGGAATTCGAGGCAAAAGCATAACAAGTTTTTGAATCGCTGTGGGTCATGACGTAGTAACAGCTAAAAGCCGGTCGGTGTGTGTGTAATTTATTTTTGAATATCGAGGCTGTCGTAGTTACGATAAGCTCGGCGGCTGGAATGTTCTTTGTGTATACTATTAATAGAGAAAGGGGAAGACATGACACGGAAGATCACGTTGTCCATGTATAATTTTTCTGGGTTAGAATGTTAATAGTTTTGGAGAGAATAGGAATAGGGAGATTGAGTGGGGGTTGAGTGCTGATTGGTGAAAACCTCTCTGCGGAGGCGGAAAGGCTGGAGCTTCGGAACTGGGCAGAGGAGCGTCCAGGCCAGAGCTTTTCAGTCCATTCTGTACCACCGTAAAGGAACCACGAGCATTTTTGTCTATGCAGATCCCGACTCGATTACCCAATTTATTTCCTCATTCCCTATTTCTTATTTCCTTTAGTAATTCATGTGTAACTAATAGTTTCATAGTTTGTGTTTTTATTTGATTAGTATTAATCAAGGATTCGGCGAAAATGATGCTAACTAAGCTTTAAGATTGGAGTAAATATTATATGAGAGATAGAGTGAATCTGTGAATAACGTACTCGTATCCATTTTATTATTATTATTCGGGATCTCATAAGAAAGACAGAGCGAGCGAAGGTAGTAGAGGCGGTGAAGTGAGTGGGGCCGAGTCAGCTCGAGACCGGAAGTGCTAGCACTAGGAGAGTCAAGACCGGAAGTCTCGCACCTACTTTAGCGTTGATTGTCGGTGAGATAGGTAGCGAGTCCGGTAGTGCCGAGTCAGATTGAGGCCGAAGTTTCTAGCACTATAGGAGTTAGAACCGGAAGTGCTGCACCGACTCGAGGGTGTAACTTCCGGTAGGAAGGAAGCTGGTCTGGACTTCAAAGTATCCGCAAGCGAGTTCATTATTATCTTCGTTCAGAGAAGAAGTTCTTGATTACAGTAGCCGGAAGACTGTGTGTTAGTCACAAGTTCATGAGGGCACCCCCTAGACGTATGTGATTCATCGAGACTCGAGAACTTCTTGATGAAGTCTCAAGATTCTGTGAGATACCCTAAGGAGGCCATTCCGTAGTGGAGTCGCCATGTCCCAGGAAGGACGTTAAACGAGAACTTTCGGATCTCACGATAGTGTAATTCAAGGAACTTAAAGGTTTGGCGTAATACTGGTTGCACTGGCGACTGTACCATTCAAAAGTTTCTAGGCGGGGAATCAACTTAAACTGAGGAAGACACGCCGGCCATATGAGAGTTCTTGAGAGACAGTCCAGGACCAACTGTAACAACTACTGAGGGGAGTTAATAATCTTGAGGAACAGCTCAAGTCCAACGCAAGTAATTGAGGCTGTCGTACTTGCTTAATGGTGTCTTCCGATCTTTCATGTATATAAAGATAATCATAGCTAAAGCAAGAGACAAGAGCAGAGCATTTACATCTGGTCATCAGTTAGAATAAACAGGGGGTATAGTTAATTAGGAACTGAAAACAAGGCACGCGAGTGACCGGTCCAATGAGGGCTACCAAGAGGGGACCGAAGTAAAGGTGGCCGACGCGGTCCAGACCGATCCAACTGAGGGGGAAGTTATCACAGGCCAGACTATAGGTGGATAGGAAAAGTACTTACGACGACATAGACAAGTCAGAGAGAACTTGTTCCATTCCTAATTTATTTAATCAAGTCTATTTATTATTTCGTTTAGTATTTTCGAATTACTAATAATAATGATAATAATAATTGTATTCATTTTGTGGATTTGGCCATGAGGCCCATACAACACTTATCAAGGATGGTTAAAAAACAATAAATTAATGTCGCTTTATATGTACATTTTCTTAGTCATGAATTCAGTCACAGTTCATATTACAATTTAATTAGATTTGGTATAAATATAAAGTATTCTTACAGTGTGATAGTTTCTTCTACAGAGATGCTCTAAGGTACCCTTTTAGGTTGCGTCTTGGGTTTGGACACACTGTCTACCGAATTGGAAGGTTTTTGTTGGTGCTTCGGAGTCAATGTTTGTTTCTTTTTTCTTATTTTTCTATCGGGGTTCACTTCCTAGCGGTTTGTTATTTTTTCTCTTGAGGTTCTTCGTAGTCAGTACTGGTTTTTGCGTCATGTTTTGTATTTCTACCGTACATTCATGGAAAAAATCCCTAGTTTTTATGGCTTCTTCCCAAAAACTGCTTATTCTATCTATTACCGTGTCTAATTTCTGTCCGTCAAATAATTCTATTAAATAAATATTACGTGTCGACCTTCTCATCGCTGCTAGGTCAAGGAACTTTTTTCTAGGGGCCATGTAGTGTGGACACTCGTACATTATAAGGAACATATCCTCCAATTCTTTCCCACATAGTTCGCAGTTTTTTTATTCGTTTCTCTACTGTATGCCATTTAGTGTCGTTGCTTTGCCCCTGACGACTATTCTGGGTAGACCACATCTCAAGCTTTGAATTAACTTGATTCTATTCCATTGCAGTCTTATTTCGTAGAACCCAGATCGTGTCACATGAGTTTTAAGAATTCTAAATTTGGAGTGGGTCTTGTTATTCTGCATCATCTTCACGTCACTGTTTATGTCATCTTCTTCCAGTTTTTGTCAATATACTTTTCACTCAGTTGCTCGCAGTGATGCGTCATTTCTGCTTCATTGAACATTCTTCTGACTTGCAAAAACCAGTTATACTTTTCATCTGTTTCCGTTTGCTTTTTCGTTTCCAGGTAGCAGTTGCAAATAATGGATTCTTCTTCTTTGCTTACCATCGTTCTTATTAACCTCACTACCACTTTGAATAGCAGCAGCTTGACACTCATAGCTCCTGTTTCTAGTCGTAGCATCCATCCTGGTGTCAGGGACGAACTGTTTGTTAATTTTCTTAGAAGTTTTGTTTGAAAATTCTCAATTTTGTTACTGTATCGAAGTCCCCAGATTGGAGCAGCATAAAGTAGAATCGATTGCACTAGTGAGTTAAATAGCTTTATATGAATACCTACTTCTGTAATGCGGGCCCTGTAGAACAGCTCAAATAGTTTAGCTTGCGCCTTTCTTGCTTTACGGAAGAAGTTCTCTTTCGCCTCGTTGAAAATTCCACTGCTGTTAAAGGAGGCACCTAGGTATGTGTATTCGCTCACTATTTTAATAGGTTTGTTCTTCCACGAATTACTAATAACATAGACTCTAGGTATTTTATACAATAATTAGTTTGTGATACTCGGAAGGAGTAATTATTATTTCAAAGCGAATTAAGTTGGAGTGTATTGAAGCTTTGAGATTATTTTAAATAATTGTGAGCGTGTAAATTGCGACTAGAGTGAGAAGTAAAACAAGTTTCATGGGGGATCTTGTGTACGGCACGAACCGAGTTAATTGTGAGATTCATTAATGGTCGGTGGTCTTATTATACTACATTGTGATAAGGATTCAAAGCAGTCTGGCTGCAATAGATTTCAAGTGGTCGCCATATCCCCGAAGGATGTTAAATTGAGAGACGGCAAACGAACCGGAAGTGAGTTTAGAAAGTTTGAGTGAAGTGAAGTTTATCAAATTTTGACGCACCATTGTTGCAATGCATATTATAAAATACGTTGTTACATACGTAAGATTATACTGTAGCTAGATAAGCCATATACATCGATGAGAAAGTATGCTTGAACATTTAGCTTTTTATGACAACGAAACAGTTTTAACATAAATAAATTACAATTGTCATTATCAACTTATGACATAAGGGAAAGTGCAACTGTGTGAGACAATAATTCCTCCAAGTAGTTCAACCTTGATTCTTTGTCCGTTTCAAAGAAGGGCCCAGCCTTAGCAACCAAGCTTTTGCAAGAGCGTGCAAACGCCTTATGCTCCAATTTCCGGCTCCTCCCATAAAGCTTTCGAAACGCCCTCGACTCTTCTTTTAAGGAGCCTATGGACCCAAATACCATTAGAATGAACGCAAACAAAAAACTCCAACGAGATAGTTCAAAAATTCCGTTAGCGGTACGGTCTTGGCCAGCCGAATTGCGCATGTGCTATTAATTAGGTGACTGGCCCACACCGTTGCAACTCCACAAGCCCATATTACGGAGCACCATTCATTGTGTCTGTTGTTGAGAAGCTGCAAAGCTCTGTACGTGATCTCCTTCCTGCGTCGCCTCACAAATGGCACTAAGGCCCATTTGTCACTCATAATGAGCTGAAGCCACTTTGAAGTAACGGTGAAGTACACGAAAAGAAACACCACTAGAAATATGCATGCAATGTCAGCAAATACAGACACTATGTACTCTAACATTAGGAATACTGGTAGTAGCCAGGGATGGATGGGTTTTGGAGTAACCACAGAAGGCCAAAATTGGGGGTTTCTATAATTCCGAAGATAGTTGAGTGTCACCAGAGGGGGTTGCACTATACGTACTACTACGAACCCCCAAATCCATTTGCTGCTTCCATCGTATTGGCCCCTTGCAGATGTTGTATACAATCCTATATGAAAAAATGTTAAAGCTTAACCTATTCGCAACTGGCAAACCATGGAAATAATCCTTTACAAAAGTCTTTAATTCTATAAATTAACTTGTTGAAATTAGTCATAACTAGTAAATTACACTTTTCCAAAACGTTCAAAACTAGTAAATTACACTTTTTCAAAACGGTCAAAACTAGTAAAATACACTTTTTCAAAACGGTCAAAACTAGTAAAATACACTTTTTCAAAACGGTCAAATCTAGTAAAATACACTTTTTCAAAACGGTCATAACTAGTAAATAACACTTTTAAAGGGACAGAAAAGTAGAAATTACCGTTTCCAAATGATCAAAACTAGAAATTATTCTTTTTCAAAAACATTCAAAACTAAGTATATTACCGTTTCGAAAAGTTTAAAATCCCAGTATGGTAGAAAGAAATTAATTTTTGTAATAATAAACATTTATTCTTAAGAGTGTAATGAGTTACAAATGGTCGTTAACAAATGGGCGAATCTTTGTTATATATGTAATACAAGATTTTGCAATGGAATATTTTGAATAGTTACCTTAAAATCTACTATTGAGCTTGATTATCTGGTTGAAAAAATCTGCCATTTCTTTATGTTTCCACCAAACAAGGGTTTGAAATCCTACTGCAGCAGTTCGGGTTAGAAAGTAATTTCCAAGTACAAAGAGGGCATCTGTGGACACAAGTGTATCTTGGAGTTGGGAGTAAAACAAGCATCCCTGGTATACCGACTGCAGCCAAACAAACGCGATGATGGTCACCCAAAGGCGAAATTGAAGTCTGGATTTTGTCGGTGTAATGAAACTTCTGGATGGTGTCCCAATCAAATGGGAACACGCACAAGAGCTCTCCTTCCTTGATGAGAAATTTGAATCCGGCTAAAGAGTTCTTAGACAGCATCTTCAAAACTTGTCAAGACTAAAAACTTGTTCATCCTTCTTCATTCTATCTTAAATCTGTTTTCATTCCTTCCTTGCTCTCCATGTTCAACGCAGACAGTCTGGAACTGGAAGGAAATACAGCATAGGCAATTTATCTAACACGCGTACAATATGGAGCTTAAATTATTCCCTTGTTCTTAAATGTAATTGGGCGTAATCTTGGTATAGAAGTATAAATTGTGAAATCGTTTTTACATAAATAAATGTTTATGTAAAACTGTTTACTTTGTTACGACCAGGTTATGGCAAAATTCACTTACCTAAGCCTAATACAGCTACAGTTCTTTCCAGTGTAATTTATTTCCTTTGACGTTGTACTAGGGCTACGTAATGCAATTTGGTAAATTGAAACTGCTTTACATAGGTAAATACAAAATAATTTCCATAAATACTACATACTATCGTTTTCAACACAACAAACAGCCCAATAGTGAATCATTCTCAGTATTAAATTTTTTCTTGTATTTTACAAAATATGCCCATACATCTAACCCTACCCGAGACTATTATATCCGTTATGTATCTTAAAAATTTTATTATTTATTCTTCTAGTTAATTATTGGCTATGGCTGTTACAACCCTGTAGCTTAAAAATAATACAAGGAATATATTATATACTTGAGTTAGCTAGAGAGAGAGAGAAAATCTCTTCTTGGAAAAGCAGTCGAATTGTTTATAAGTAGCCCTAGGGACTGTGCATAAATTATGCTCGCATTTTTCAGATTTAATTATAGAAACTATACATCCTCCCCTCTCATATGATTTCCGAATATTTTTTTAACATTGACCCCAAAGTTTGATTAACCCCCCCCCCCTCCTTGTTGCACACGTCATTTATGCACACCTCTCAAGTAAAAAAAAATAATTACATTTGTATCTTCGGTCAAGTAGAAGGCCATCCTATTTCATCCTCAATGTAATACAATGTAGGCACGTTCGTAGAAACCAAAACAAGTAGTAAAAAGGTAGGTTGCGGCAGACTGTCTCAGCTCTTGGAAATACGCGAAGAAAAAAACGTCAAAAGGACATTGTAAAAAATTAGGGTCGACCATAAATTACGTTTCTATAATTGTTTTTGAAAATCGAAATTGCAGATAGCAGTGTTCAGACTAATGTAAATGTTCAATGAGTTTCGCCTAGTGGGATGCAAAATGACGCGTATCCACCACAGCATAAAAGCAGAGTGACGCGCAGACTGATTTGTTAAGTTGCAAAATGACGGTAATCCATAAAACCACAAACAGGGCATAATTACAACTAACCAGTTTCGTTTACGCGCTCATTAAATCCCCCATTTAGCACTGTTCAGAAACTGATTTTTTCACTTTTTAAAACATACAAAGCTATGATTTGCACTTTTACAAACCATGCAAAAGATATATTTAAATTTTTTAAACATGCAGTTCTTTGATTTGTACTTTTTTGAACATGCAAAACCTTGGTTTAAACTTTTTCAGACCATGCAAAACATCTATTTATATTTTGTTAAACGTGCAAAACCTTGATTTACACTTCTTCAAACTATATAAAACCTTGATTTCTACTTTTTCAAACCATACAAAACCTTAATTTACACTTTTTCAAACCATGCAAAACATCTATTTACACTTTTTCAAACCATGCAAAACCTCTATTTACACTTTTTTAAACTTGCAAAACCTCTATTTACACTTTTTAAACCATTCGAAACTTCTATTTACACTTTTTTAAACTTGCAAAACCTCTATTTACACTTTTTTAAACCTTGCAAAACCTCTATTTACACTTTTTCAAACCATGCAAAACCTCTATTTACACTTTTTTAAACTTGCAAAACCTCTATTTACACTTT
>JAQFZC010007879.1:0-10750 GCA_034695205.1 Dicyrtoma fusca | reverse complement strand
ATTTACTAGTTTTGACCGTTTTGAAAAAGTGTTATTTACTAGTTTTGACCTTTTTGAAAAAGTGTTATTTACTGGTTGTGACCGTTTTGAAAAGTGTTATATACTGGTTTTGACCTTTTTGAAAAAGTGTTATTTACTAGTTTTGACCTTTTGAAAAAGCTAATTTATCGAATTAAGCTTTCCATGGTAAGCCAGTTGCGAATAGGTTAACAAACACTTGTATTCTCTTAAGATGGATTGAAAACGTGTACATGTCTTTTTGCCTCTCAAGGCATGATATTATGCATTTGTGTTTGGTGTGTACAACAACTCGTAAAGCTTTTTTCTATTTTTGCCTGCCTAAGTCAAGTTTCAGCGTCTCAAGCCCTCCTCTCAAAAATGTATAAATAAAAATATAGTTAAAAAAATGTTCACTTTTTTTCTTCTCAAAATGAACAGCAGTAGCTCATCCAGCTCATTGCTTCCTCACTTGATCTTGGCCTCGTATTATTATTACTGATACACTATACATTCGCTCGATCCATCCCGATCGGAGCTTCCATGGAGAAATCTTTCCTTTTGCTTTTGATGAATGATCGCATTTGCACTCTCTGCGTCTTCATTCATTTTTCACTAATTCCAAATTCCAAGTCATGCTTCAACAACACAAAGATAAGCACACGCACCATGTGTTTACAAAGACAAGTAAAAGCTTTGCACTTGCACCATTGCAATGACAAATCGAACTGCCGGTACTTACTTTACAGTATTTGTATACAAGTAATTCATACTAGCGTACGTACCATAGCTGCGTATACTACGGTTATTTATAAATTATATGCAAGCTTCAATTACATACATAAAATACACACGAGTACGATTTCTAAAACAGTGCGTACTCGTTGAAGAGTTTAAACATTAAAAATTGAATTGAAAAAACTGAACATTTTAAAAAAAATTGAAAAGTCTTGAATTGAATTTGATTAAAAAATGATTTCTGAGTTTAGATTTTTGAAAATGTTGGTAGATCTTTTGCATCTTCTAACATGTTTGGAAATCCAAGACAAATTGATGCTACACCTAAGCTTGTTATTTGAAAATAATTATAGTACGGACATAATGTAAAGGACAAACGTGGAACGAATGCATCTCCAGCTGTTGTGTATACGACATACTGGGGACTGGGGATAGACTGGACATACAAATATACATACATTTAGAAGCGACGGGTTTTTATTACTCAATTGCTCTGCTTCTGCTTTGACTTCGACTTCGACTTCTACTTTGGTTTTGACTTGTTTTTTTCTTCCCCAAGAAACTCATTTCGCATCTTTTGGATGTGTAGATCACGGAATTGAATCTCTGCCTGTCTGCTACTTCCATCAACTCGAAATCCAAACCAAAATGCAAAAGTATAACAAACTCCCATCCCAGCCAAGTCTACCATTCCGTCTACCAACCCAAACTTAGTAAGCAGAGGGAGACAAGCGAGTAATAAGGATTACATCACGCAAGATAATTTTTCAAGATTCAACATGAACCTGCTCAGGCGACAACACAACGCACAACATACCCACTTTTTATTCACACACGACGGAGGTAACACTCGCTACTGAAGAGGCAAAATGGCGTCTCTAAGAATTGTAAATTACAAAGCAGCAGCGTCCATCATTACACTCGACAAAATGAATGACAAAAATACAGTGTACAAAAACAGTAACGCATTTTGCCCTTTTCAAAAACATTAATTAAACATTTTTCATCCTTGCAGTAGATGTTAGGAGAAAGATTCGCGTTTACAGCTTTCGAAAAGCACTTAAATATAACGGTTTGTTGCTTTTCCCGGATTGCTCACAGAACAGTTTAAATGCTTTTTAAACATGCAAAAGCATCTTGAATTTGTTGCAGCTTTTCAAAAAATTATTAGTAGAAAATTTTGAATATTCAAAAACCTATGTCAATAGGACATTTTGCATCTTTTCAAAACAACTGAATAGAAAATTTTCGCTCCTTTAGATCTGTAAATAAAGCATTTTGCAACTTCACAAAGCATGCTAATAGAATATCTTGCACCTTTTCAAAACACGTAAAATAGAGCATTTTTCAACTTTGATGAGATCGACTGTTTGCAGCTTTTGAAAAACATGCCATTTGAAAATTTAAAAAAAAACTACTGTAAATAATTAGAACATTTTGACGTAATTGAAAAGTTAAAAAAATAACGAATTCCTCCCTTTTTCTAATACACACTTGCCTATCTCATAAAACGTTCGACTGGAGAATGAGATAGGCAAGAGTGCTTCTTCAGTGACGATATTAGATTTAATGCAGAGCAGAGTGTGAGACGGGTTTTGTCGGGTAAAAGTTGCCTTCAAGAATTCCCTGCGTATCTCATCGTCTTAAAGTCAGCTCAGTCACTATGCCTATAGCTATATGCCTGCGTAGATTGTGGAGTAGCCCATTGGACTACAGTGTGCGTTCTTCTTATTAGCTTTGGTTGTGATCTGTCTGTCTGACTGACTGGCACTGGCACTGGCATTAGTTCCATAAATGGACTTTATCGTTAAGGAAAGGATAACATGTTTCACGTAAATCTTCCCTTCAACGCTCTCGCAACGCAACCTTATTCATCCAGCCACTAATTCCAAATAGAAAAACTACAAATCCAATCTCAATCCCGATCCCATGCCATGCCATTCAAATGCAAACTAAAACTACTTTAAAACTAACTGCCACGTACATTTTGCCCTCCTTCTCACTTCTCCTACTTTACATCATAATCACAATATCATTCTACTTTCGGTGCATCTACGCATTGCATTGTTGCTCTGCATCTTGGAATACGTGAAGCAACGACGGCCTTTGCCGGCTACGGTTCTCCTCGTCAGTGCACTACTCCACAAGTGCCAGAGTTCTGCTTGCATAATAATTATGACTCTACATTTCCCATGCAGATTATAGTCTGTATGTATACGAGGTAGTTTTTGTTCCATAACTTTACTTTTCAGTGGCTTTGGGGTTATTGGTTGTAGGTTTGGTTGAGGCTTGAGATGTTTTTTTCTCTTTTTGTTGGTTCATTTTGGAAATATTTGGAACTGTTGGAAGGTTGGAAGTGGAAGCGTGCAGTTGTTGACGATAAATTAGGCGGAGTGTCTTCCAGCCTTCTGCATATTGCTCACTGTACAGACAGCTACGAAGTCCAGAGCCTATTTTAGCATAAATTACAACTCAGTACTACAGTTATGTACAGTAGTAGCTAATCCGATCCAATAGACACCAAAAATTTCTGAGTTTGATACAAAAACATCAAAAATTGGTTTTCAAAGACACAATCTTTACTACTACACTTTTCAAAAATGTACATTATCGCAATTAACTTTCAAAATCTGCTAATTCTTTGAATTGATTCTTTTCAAATGACATATTTTCAAAATCCAGTATGAAAATTGACCAACGTATGGTCTCCTAACTCTTTTCAAAAGGTTATTTCTAAAACCGGCCATTTAATTCAAACAATATTACATTTAAAGAATTATTTTTTTAAATGTGGGCCTGTGCTTTCAAAAAAACTGAGAAGTTCTGTAAACCCAAGGCCCACTTTTTAAAATGACTCATTTTTAAAATTTGATGAAAAATTTCCAAATTGACAAATACTGCAATACAGATCTTGGTACCTTTTGAAACTAATAAAACTGCACAACTTTTTAGAAAGAAATTATTGCAAAATGTATGTATACTCTTAATTTTTGCGTGCCATAGCATATGTACATACGAACACTTGGTGGTAATATTTCTGTGTACTTTGACCGTGCTTTCACCAGGCCATTGTCTCTGTGTAATCGATGCTGATACTGAAATTAGAACCACCGGTTTTTAAATACAAGTATCAAGTACATATTGGGTGATTTCCCAAGGTAATAATTTCCCTCCCACTTAATAACTTAATACAGACTCCGTGGTGTGAGGAGCTCGTACCACCAAAGAAGGAGTTCCATAATAATAAGAGTAATCCCCACATAAAAGTAACAGCTAGATATTTATGTACCTGTCCTGATACACTTGAACTTGATATTATTGATATGCTATAAACACTGATGCCGTGGGTGCCTCGACTTGAGCTTCCTTATTGCTTCCCTCGACTCGGAGTAATCCCAGTCTAAATCAGCATTTGATAAATTGTATAGTAAATAAAAAAGTACCGTTGGGACAGATGCAAATGGAGCTATCTCCCATTCCCGTTCATTGCGCCTTCAGTCTACACAGAGACAGCAAAGATGCACATACGAACAAATACCTTTCCGTTTAGATCGCGTAGGTAGGCACTTTGTACATCGTTAGTTCCTTTTAGTTACTTGGCTCTCTTCTTGTATTAATGTGCACTTGTACGTCCTAAGTTGAACTATAAAAAAAATCAAAAGTGGGCATCCTTTTTCCTTCGTTATTTTATTTCCTCCTCTCCCTTCCTGCCCTCACTTGACTTTTTCTCCCGAGAACCAAAAAACTAAATCCTCAGCCATAGCCAAGTCAAATCAAAGGAATTCTTATGCACAGTCCATATACAATTCCCTCAACATGGACGCACAACGCAGCTCCGTTTCTTTCACCCACAAAAACCAAATCCAAATGGAGAGGAGGAATGCATGGAGTCAATGCGAGATGGGATCTTCAGTGTAAGTTGGCTTTGGTTTTGAATTTAGGAATTATTATTATGGTGAGTCGTTATGGAATTGAAATGAAATGAGGGCTCCTTCCATTATTACGTCCTGCAAACACTTGTTAAGATGTAAATATCTGTTTAGCCTTTTTTGGATGTGTGCAAATATGAGACTTGACACCTTTCAAAACGCCTATACACCATTTTTACCTTTTTAGAAGGTCTATATGGTAATTCATGATTTTTGCCTTGTTTGAAAATGTGCAATCATATTGCCTAAGATTATACTCTATTGTTTCGTTATACTCTAAACCTCCTAAGAAGGTCTAAATACGAATCTTTGCATTTTTGAAATAGGTAAACATTCCTGTTTTACAACTTTTGAAAGCCTGTAGTTGTCGCAATTTGTATCTTAATGGAGTTTTAAATATTGTGATTTGCAAAATGAAAATGGCATTTTCATTTTCAAAATCACATTTTAAAAAGCTGCATCTATCAAGTTTTGCATTTTTTGAAAATCTAGTTAGGTACTACGTTTTGCACCTTCTGAAGATGTTCTGCAAATGTACTGATTCTCACATTTTCAAAAGGTGTAAATATCATTTACTGGATTTTTTAAAAACCTAATTATATAATTACTTTTACATTACCTCAGTTATATGATATTTTGCTTATATGATATAGGTGCTGTCTGAATTATATCATAAAAGCAAGGGACTACTGTAGTACCTTTTACACCATCTAGAGATGCAAATATAGCGTTTTGTCCTTTTCAAAAAGGTGTAAATATCCCGTTTTGCATTTCTTGGAGATACGCATATTATATTTTCCCTATTTGAAACCGCGTCGGTAAATTACATCATTAGTTCTCTCCAGACCGAATCTCTCAAATAATTTAATATTACGTAGTAATTGGAAGGCCCCCATGAAGGCATAGTGCATGGCTGGTCTGGAATGGTGAAGAAGTTAAAGTTGACTTGATCTCAACAAGGTACATGATTCAATGATGATGGTGAGTAAAAGAAGTTAAGTAGATAGAAAAAGAGGGGAAAAAAATTGTCGACATCAAATGGATGTGTAAATGTGTAATGGACTTTTTCCGTTTGAGTCTTCTTGACTTGTAAAAAGTTCTTGAGGCTGGAGTAGTTTTTGAGTCTCTGCAACAAAGTTTCATTTCTCACTTCCACTCTAACCACCAACATCACATCACACCAACGCACCGCAACGCATCAGCCAAACACACATTCGATTTGCATTCAATAGCCAATTCAGAGTCACAACTGTCGAGAGGCTCACAAACATTCCCACTTACTACTTGTCATACATAATCAGTTTTAGTTCCACAGTCAAAGTGACATTGTGCACCCTTGTCAAGTCAAGTCAAGCCCATCAAGTCTAATCAAAGACGTATTGAGCTCCATAATAAAAAAATAAAATAATGAGCCATTTTCCATAAATCATCGTCCCGCAAATGCAGGGAAGGATTTTGTTGCTGAAGGTGCAAACTATGCTATCTACAGTGTCTTAGGGATCAAATCTTCCAGTAAAACGACTCATGCTTAAGTTACGTGCCTTCATTAAAAGTGAAAAATGTTCTATAGTTTACGGTAAGTACAATTTTTGAGAAGTACATAAGCTTCTCGTCCAATCTCTCTAAATTAGTACAAAAAGCGCTGGATATTTTTGAAACGTGCAAAACGAGCTAAATGCTATATTTTAATTGCGTGCCAGTTTTATTAGGAGTGCGTGTGCCAAATTGTGGGTCTTAAATAGAAAGTGAACGGTGTAATTATTGTACAATGTCAATTAAATCCTATCTCGCGCACGTGCTAATAATCCCGTTGCTTTTGCAAGCCCTCATTATTTGCAGTGGGGCACGCTTTGTGCTTGTAAAAGGGGACAAGTGTGGGAATGGGAGTGTGGCTTCCTGTGACATGGCCTTGGCCCTTGAGTGCAGTGGGGGTGTTTGTGACTGCAAAAGTGGCTACACGATAAGTCGGAATGGGACCAAGTGTCTGGAAGTTGCCCGCTACGGTCTCGAGTCCCCGTGTGAAGAGAGCATTCAGTGCTGGAAGAGCCTTCTTGGGCGTCTTTCGGAGTGCAACATTGGGACGAATAAGTGCAGCTGCTATGAGTCGGACACCCTTCCCATCGTCTATCATCAGGGCAGGTGAGGGGGAAATACGGTCATTCATACTTTACTAATTGCGTTAAATACCGTTAATGCTCGTTGAGTCCAGTCATGTTAATTTCAGTCTGTTAGCATACTCCTAGGAACTTTGATAAATCATAGAGAAATAATTAAGGCATAATGTACAGATTGATTAATATTATGTTTAAGGCAATTACAATTAAAATAGGCTACCACCTTCATCCCCAAAACGCGATTTTGTGTTTTAGGAATGGCACAAATCATGTTTTTCCATGCTTTTGAAATGATGCAAAACTTCCTTATTTACATGCTTTCAAAAACGTGCAAAATGACTTAGGCATTTACATGATTTTGAAAAAGTGCAAGATGTCCTATTTAATACATGAGGTGCAAACGTTTCTATATTTATAATTAGCTAATGGCCCATGTATGTAGACCTATTGTTAGACAGTTCGTTCCATTGAAAGAGGACAGGCCACTTTCATTCTTCAGGAACCGCATCGTAAGCTAAACAAGACGCGAGGGTTTCTAATAAAGATTGAAATGGTGTACAGATGCTACTATGGAGAAAGTCTGGGTGAATACTGTCAGATTGATGGGCTTTGCAGCACAACGACCGTTCACGCAGTTTGCAAGATGGGGATTTGTCAGTGTAAGGACGGCTACGTGCCCAGTTGGGACAAGTCCCGCTGTCTTCCAATTGCCACCCAAGGTCTCAACTCGCCCTGCGAAGAGAACATCCAGTGTGAGAAGAGTCCCTTAGGTAACAAGCTGGGTGTTTAGTGTCTATTCACACAAATAAGTCTTTCACTTTTTGAATGTGAGAATAAAGCCATTACGATTGCATTAGGTACACTTTCGGAGTGCAACTTGGAGCGGATGCAGTGCGAGTGCTACCAGATCCCGCAGGTGCCGATGGTCTTTCACTCGGGGCGTTGTTACTTCGGTGCTGGACTCGGTGACGTCTGTCAGGTGGTTCAACAGTGTAGTTCAAAGGTTTTGCACTCGGTCTGTGGGAAGGACGGGAAGTGTCGTTGTAATTTGGGCTATGTGCCCAATGGCAATAATACGGCTTGTCTCCTTCAGCCCCAAGAGCCAATAGCATCCGACGGAACCGGCTCCGGGACGACAAATGACACTCGAGACAAACCCGAATGTACTCACAATGGTCACTGTGGTAAACTGGGCTCTTTCTCGCGATGCAATCAAACCAAGCGGAAATGTGAGTGCTACAATCCTGACAACAATAACACTATCAAAGGCGTGAATAAGGACAAGGAAAAGTTGCATATCGACAATGATAACGATAATACGAACAATGAGCCCGGAAATATTCAGCTACACGTTCAACAGCATCCAATAAAATGTCACTCCACCAAGTATTTGGGCCAAACATGTAAATTTCACGGGCAGTGCTCTCAGGTCACACAGAATTCCCATTGTGTGAATGGAATTTGTGCCTGCGAGGAAGTCCACTTCGTTCCCAGTGAAGACAGGAGGAAATGTTTGGAAATTGCAGTTTATGGATTAAATTCCAGTTGTGATGAGGACTCACAATGTACGCGGAGTGAACTGGGTCCGCTGTCGTACTGCAATCAGGATCGGATCAAGTGTGAGTGCTCCCAGGAATTCCCCACGGTGTACCACGAGGGGAAATGTTATTTACGAAGACAGTTGGGAGCTACTTGTGAGTCGCCCTTTGAGTGCAAAGAAGAAGAGGCGTCCATGGCAGAGTGTTACGAGGGTAGATGTAAATGCGGGAACAATTCCATTGTTTCCGAAGATAATCATTGTGTGGCTATTAAAGAAGAAAAAATTATTTCGAGAGCTTCTTCGTCTTCTTCTGCGGCGGACGGTGATGCTGGTAGTTCGGATTCACCTGGTTCCATTTCAAATTCGATTTCAAGTTCGAGCTCTGTCGGTTCCGTTTCACAGTCGACATCCGCATCTCTTCTGGCTTATTTCATGTTGTTGTGGTTTTTGAAAATTATTTTTCTTTGCGGTTCCGGAACTGGAACACATTGTTAGTTGCTATTATTAGTATGATTTTACATTATGTAGTAGAGTACAGCATAATTAAATTACCAAAAAAGAAAATTCCGTATTATCTTCTGTATTTTTTGTATGAGTGTATATACACTTAACGCGCTTATATATTTTATGTACATTTACTTGGAAGAGCTAAACAGTTACATAGTTTGCTAATTGTAAGACTAACATTTAACATTTGAATAACTAAAAATGCTTAGTAGCAGTGGGTGTAGGATAAGTAAATACTAATTTAATTTAATTAATTTTATAAAACTGTAGCATTACAATAGGTTATAGGTTGATGTTGTTAACTCTTTATGTAAATATTTTACTTACACAAAATACATAATTTTTAAATATGTTTCACATTTATAAGTAATTGTATTATTTATATAAAATTTTGGTAATCATTATATGCAGTCCTCCACTGAGACTTATAAAATGCCTTTTCTTGATTTTTTACTAGCATAAATAGATATTAGGTACTTTAATTAATTGGATTTTAATGTTAATTCAATTTTAAAGTGCTTTCAGAATATGCAATAGAACAAGTTAGTACACTTTTAAAGCTACGTTTCATAAAACATTTGTTTACTAACGAAGCAACTAAACCTAGCGTCACATCGTTTATATTTATAACGTTGTAACTTTTGATGCACATACATACAAAATTAAAATTAAAACTACTAGACAAAACGTGATTCATGTTTTAAGTTTTAGCTTTGTTTAAGATCTTAGAAGCCAACAGCAGATACTTCCGAAACAGATAGAACCGAATAGAATGAATAATTAGACCCACCGTGATACACAGCTGAATGCAGCCACGTCCAAAAAACTATTTTGAAGCACTCTCAGCTTTAAAAAATGTAGTTTAAATCATAACAATATTCTTGCTTCAAAAAGATTATACTTTAATGCAGCACACTAACGCCGATGCATGGGCTAGGTAAATTGTCAAAATAGGTTTCGTAGTAAAATCCATCGGATGAAAGATTCCTCATAAAAAGACCAGTTCAACCATCAATCGCTGCCGGTGTTGTAGCTGCTTCAAAATGATTTTCAGTACTATTTTCAGAATGAGTTTCACCTTCCACTTCAGGTTTGGTGGATAAAGCAGAATTTTTACTTTCCTGAAGCTGAACCTCATCAATATCCATTGAAGATCTTCGTTCTTCTTTCCATTCTTGAAGGGCCTCATCATAAATCGTAAGAACTTCTCGGTCATCTGGGATGTCGGTACTGAAATGAGATCGCTCTCTGGAGTAAGCCTAATAATACAAATGACATTATGTATGTATACCACACGGTCCAGTGTAGTAATATGCACTACTGCCAAAATTTAATTAATGAGGTAACGCGAACATTAGTAACGATATGTTTAATAAAATGTACCCTTGCTTTAAGTGTAAGCTCCTCTAACGTATTTACTTCAGGTTCAGGATTGACAACCACCCAAGGACCAGGTTTTGCTGAATCATCCGACTCGACATTAATAGTATCAGCATTAACAGACTCTTCAGCATCCAATTCATCAGATGCCATATCAATATCCCACATTTTTGCCCAGTTTTCAGGCTTTCGTTCTTCTCTCCATTCCCGCAGAGCTTCATCGAACATCGATATCATTAGCTTTTCCTCCAATACGGGAACGAAATCCTATAAAAAATAGTTGACATGATTCATAATTTAATAATGTACAATAAATAGTTTCGTAACCGAATTGCTTTTTTTGGCTTCCAGCAAGTCAAGTCATACAGTTATCCATGAATACAGTCGATAGTGTAATTGTACATAAAAGTCATCGACTCATCAAATTCTAAACGCAATTCCGAAACTCATACTCATAATGTAGATGTACAATAAATCGAGGCATCGCTATTTAAAATAAATAATATACTGTTATTACGGCTGACTGAGCAGCTGCAGACTCTGCA
>JAQFZC010007878.1:0-10751 GCA_034695205.1 Dicyrtoma fusca | reverse complement strand
AGGTCAGAACAAGAAAGTAACACTTTCAAAAAAGGTCAGAACAAGAAAGTAACACTTTCAAAAAAGGTCAGAACAAGAAAGTAACACTTTCAAAAAAGGTCAGAACAAGAAAGTAACACTTTCAAAAAAGGTCAAAACAAGAAAGTAACACTTTCAAAAAAGGTAAAAACAAGAAATATACGCTTTCAAAAAAGGTGAAAACAAGAAATATACGCTTTCAAAAAGGTCGTCGAAAGTCGAAACTAGAAATCGTCATTTTCAGAAAGGTCAAAAAACTAGTAAATAACACTTTGAAAAAAGTCACAACAAAAAATAACACTAAAAATAGCCCAAACCTAGAAATTAGCGTTTTTCAAAAAGATGTAAAACTAGACATATGGCCGGTTTGAAAAGGTTAATACAATAGTATGTAGTTAAGATTTTATAAGTCCATTAGTCCATAGAGAATCTTTGCTAAAACAATGAAACACCTTTATACATACTTACTCAGTACATTGTACTGTTGTAACTGTAATCAATAATTTCCAATTAAGTAACTCACCTTTATTTACCGTACGTAATTGTAATTTGTAAGTAATTTGTTACCTAATTGGCAAAGTCAATTACCTAATTACAATTACAAATTATAAGTACTGCCCAAAGTGCCGATGCCGATGCAGCAGCAGAGCCAGAACAGAACCAACACGTGCACACAAACTTTTAGTTTTTATTTCTGAAATTGCGAGTGGAAATGATTTTTAAAAATCGCCTCGTTGGCCGATGCTTGTGAACGTGAATCATTGCTTGTGCACGAGATGGCCGTGTATGGCTTGCTATTGCATCGAGAGCTTATCACTTTTTATTTCAACTCCCACCCCGTCCAAAAGTAATATAAAATAATTAATAATAATTACACAAAAAGATCCCATTCGCATTCCTTTGAGCGGAAACAGCGTTTTTATCTCCATCTGACCGTCTATAGTAATTAAATGATTGCTATTATTGAATTATAACAAATAGCAGTTTAATTGTCTGTTATTATTTATTTATTGTTTAGGTGTTGAAAGGCGAAACTGATTATCAGCTTGATGGATCAAAATTTTTATTATTATCTATCTAATCCATCATTTCTCATTTCGGCAGATGCATACAGCAGCCGCGTATCACCACAACCAACCACAACCGCCCATTTTGTGCATTGATATCAGTATTTTGTTGTTTGTTGTGTGTGATTGTGATATGAATTAATTCTGAATGAATTTTTACCTCCCCTGCTTATTTATGTGCATATGTTAGTCATACATTTGCTCCCGGGGTCCTGTCCTGTATAATATATTATCCACATAGTTACTTTATGATGCATTTGTCAGTCAGTCAGTCAGTCAGAACAGAACAGAACGCAGAATGATCCTAAAACATCCCGAAAGTGAATGCAAATGCCAAAGCCAAATACAATGCAGTAAATAAAAATAAATTAGTACGGAAGGAACGAGCCAGTAATGAGTACGAACGATGCTAATACACTAACTGCTGTCCTATACTAATTATAGGGGCAGGTAGTTCTACTATATATGTAGGCAATGGGCATATAGGCATAGGGCATCATAAAATAATTATTGTGATCACCATCCATGTCTATATGAAGCGGATGAAAAGCCAAATGATCAACGAGTCGTGTCGTGACACATACAAGTTAAAGTATGGAATCACAGCAGTGCACTCAAATCTCTTGGAGAATTGTTAGCAAATGAATGAGATTTTTTTTCCTTCAATTTATCGGATTAATCTCTATGCTCTATGTACAAAGTTAATTGGTGTCCAGCAAAAAATACTTCTTACAATCTTCCAGTAATTTATTTTTAAGTAAAGAAACTTGATTTCTACTTATTGTTGCAATTGAAGTACCTAGGTAATTATTTCTGTGGTCTTTTAGTAATTATTGCTATTTTTTCTACCACCACCTTTTTTTTAACACGACCAGAATTTTGCTCAGGTCGGTCTTTCGAAAATACCGACAAGTAGCTAAATAATAAATAAATAATCCAGGTGTATGTGTACTACCCGCAGTCACTACCGAATTCCTTTAGAATTGAGCTGACGATGTTAAGGACATCTTGTGCTTCCCTGAAAAGTTTGAAATCTCTTTGAAACGTTAGAATTTTACCCGTGACGCTCAAATTCGGATCTATTATGAATTTTTGTCCCTTTCCCTAAAATAAAAATTAAAGATTCCTTAATAATTAGCTATATTTTTACGCATTACTGTGTGTGTAAATAATTACACCGGAATTCCTGAAATATTTGAATTTTTACAACTACTCCGCTGTTTTTGTGCCTTGGCAATTTGTAAAAATTCCTTCCATAAACGTTTACCAAAACTAACACGTAATGGAATGCCAGCAATGGGAAGAATCAATAGTAGACACACGGCCCATAGTTAACTGATATTTATTTTAGTAGGAAAAAATGGGCAAGAAATTCTCTATAATTATTTATAACAGGAGGTAACTACTTGAGTGAGTTATGCTGTATGAAGGAAAAAAAATACTATTAGTAAAATGATGGTTTGGACATTGGGATGATATGACATGGGTAGTTGACGTGAGCTGGCTGGTCTATGACGACTGACGACTGACACTCATCCTATGGCTCTGGTACTGGTACAGGGTATCGCATGGCATGGCATGGCATGGCATTTCACCTAATATATACCTTAGTTGATAGAGGCAGTGGCAATTTGGCCAACTTTTTCCAAGTCACCTTCAGGCCAGGCTTTTTCCGTTTCTTCCTTGACTTTGGTCGAGTTTGTGTTTGGTTCTTGGGTCTTTTGATTCAGAGTTTCGGAGTTTTGCACGAAACGAGAGGAAAGAGAGAGAGAGAGAGAGAACTCACGAGCACAGATAGAGACGGAGAAACAGCCGTGTGTTTCCAAATGTCGACATACTTTAGTTTAGTTCCTCGGGTTGGTGCTGGGAGTTTTCGGAGAGTAGAAAATAGAAATAGAAAAGTCGATAACATACTGCTGCTGTCGCGGGTATTATATTCTGTAGACTCGGGTCTCTCTCTCTATATATACCACCCCCGTCACTGCCACTGCCTACCACGGTCGCCAAGCCAAAGCCATGCAAGGGAAAGTAAAGCCTCGCTCCGTTCTTTCGTATGTATGTGTAAGTACCTACCACATTGCAGTGGTGTGCTGGTGGGCTCTGTCTCTCGCACTTGTGTGCTTTTTCGTTGAAATTTTCCTGAATTTCTCGGTTCTTCGGAGTTCTAGTTCTACTTTTAGTCCCAACTTCCCAGACGCCCTCCCTTGCGCGGCCCGTCGACTACAAGAAACTCTGGAAATTGATTTCCTTTTACTAAAACCAATACTCTGAGCTGTGTGTGTCTGCTCGGCACGGCACAACTCCGAATTCGGAATTCGGAATTCTGTATTTTCTTGTCGGGCATTAGACTCAACTCTCCCGCAAATAACCCTTCGTTTTCCCTCCCTCCAGTCTCTGTTTATGTCTCTGTAGTTGGTTGGTTTGGTACTGGTAGTAGTCAATATAACTATTCTCCTCTTTTTTTTCGTTTTTGTTTTATTTTACCCTCCCTCTACATATTTCTATTTTATAGCGCCCTCAGTCTGTATGTAAACCATAACCGTACTTTATATTTTATTATATAAAGTCATATTATTATGTATATGTAAAGGCCCTAGCTACATATTTTTGCTTTTGTTTACTCGTTTTTACTTTTGCCTTTCTCTCACAGTGCAGTTCCCAGTTTCCTACTTCGTGTACCAATACTTAATGCAATGCAATTCTTTAGGTGTAGGTGCTTGGCTATACATATAAGTAGTTGTGTGTGTGTGTGCTTCATGTTGTTTTGCTTGTAGCTAGTAGCTAGTAAAAAATATTTGTGTATACATATGTACACATGCTTCTCAAACTGAATCCGAACCACCCGACCCGAAGAAATGTGAGTACTCACACTCGCATGTGGAGGAAATCATACGTTCGGCATGTCAATAATATAGAATATTCCGTAATGTATATACCTACGTATGCATAAGTCCATTAGCCTTTACCTATTACTTAATGCAACGTAAAGGTGAGTAGTGGGCTATACCTATAGCTATAGTGTTTGCATGCAGTAATGCAGTCCATATAATATACTATACCACTATATGTACACTCAAAATCCATTACGATTACCTACAACTGCTAGTGCTGACTGCCTTCTCATTTTAGTTTCAGTATTTCACTCTTTGATTTCGATTTCATATATTCATAGTTTATTGTATATAGGAATTATATGCTTCCCTATAATTTAGTTCCCTAGGCACTATAGGCAAGGCTATTACTGTAATACATAGGTAGTTAGTTAGTAGTAAGTTACAGGTATTCTGTGGACTACTGTAGGTAGATCAATACGAGAAGCAATGCACTCACTACTGGCTGTATTTTTGAGTTCCTCTTGCAGGGAAGGAAAGGAACTCATACCTGTCTGTGTATTGAAGTAATAGTGGTTGAGATATTGGTTTGGTTTTTTTGTGTGTACTGTGTGGCGGCGGTGCATAATCAATTTTAGAATGTCCTATGAAATATTAATGTTTGTGTGTAGGAATATGAGACAATGTTGAATGTGTGCATGGCTATGTAATGTTATCTCACGTGGTTGGGGAGCACGTGCTTTTTCCATCCAGTATAGGCTCTGTCGTATTATCTGTATTCTGATTCTGATTCTGAGTGAGTTATTCTTCCCATTTTCGTGGATGATAAGTCAAGTTCTACAGGTACCTAATTATTATTATGTTCCTTAGTTTATTGTTTCTGAAGATGAAATCCCAATGTGTCTCTGCTACTTTACCTTCAAATTATGTACAAAGTTGACTTCCTTTCCTCCGGCGTGTCACTTCACTAACTGGCTACCTCATTAACTTGTAATTAACTTTATCTCCTTTAACTGCGAGTTGAAATGTACATTTAAGTTGACTCTCTGGCTTGGCTTTGGTAGGTATTTGGCTGATGTTGGAATTTATTTAGAAACGAGAGGATGACTTCATTACTTTATGACAGTAGCTAATACTGTGGGCATAGTGTTGGAAAATCATTACGGTGCAGTTATTGATCATCAATATCTCACATATTGAACCCTGGTTGGTTGGTTGGTGGGTTGGCTGGCTGGCTGGCTTGGGGAAGTTGGCTATAGCTAGGTTATAGGTATGTTGGAAGTTGTTGGAACTTCCCTACTGGATCTGGAATCTTGACGCCAGGGATTTCGATAAATATTTTGATTTCATTATTTATTTTATTATGATGACTTGGATGGGGTCTGGTGCGGCTAAATCTACGTAATTTCTAGAAGAAATACTACTAATACTAATAACTGCGTTCATAGAGCAACCTACCTATACTAGTGACAGTATTAGTGGTATAATATCCTATAATTAATGGAGAATTGCATCCTCTATGACATGTGTAATATAGTTGTAGATATAGCTATACAGTCGCTGCTTATTGTAAGTTACTGATCTGACGAACGGTTTCGGTTTTTGCTTCGTTTTTCAGTTAAAAGTTTCAAGGATTCGAGGCTTCTTTGTCTGTCTGTCTTCTTTCAAGTGTAAAAATCACAGTCGTTTTCATATATTCATAAAAATAGATGAAAGCCGCCTTCTTTTTCCAAACTCCAGACCAAACAATCTTCCACCACTAAATTAAACGTTCCATTGACGTCTTGACGTACTTACATAATAATTGAGGATTGCAATTTGCGACAATTTTAAGGATGATGGCATCGATAAATCATTACAAATACGCCAGCCATACTTTTATTTATTTTACATCTTAATTTGGACACATTTTTAACCTTTTCAAAACGGTAAATTGTAGTTTTATGTACATCTTTTTGGAAATGGTTTCTAGTTTTGACCTTTTTCAAAATGTCAACTTTTTGTTTGGACCCTTTTGGAAGTGGTACTTACTATAGTTTTTGCATGTTTTCAAAAATCTAATTTCATGCCTTGACTTTTTTACAAAATGTTAATTTCTAGTTATGACCTTTTTGAAAGTGGGGCTTACTAGTTTTGAATGCTTTAAAAAATGTTAATTTCTAGTTTTGACCTTTTTGAAAGTGGGGCTTACTAGTTTTGAGTGCTTTAAAAAGTGTTAATTTCTAGTTTTGACCTTTTTGAAAGTGTTACTTACTAGTTTTGAATGCTTTCAAAAATGTTAATTTCTAGTTTTGACCTTTTTGAAAGTGTTAGTTACTAGGTAGTTTTGAACGCTTTAAAAAATGTTAATTTCCATTTTTGCCATTTCTGAAAACCCCATACTTATTAGTTTTGAATGTTTTCAAGACGTTAATTTTTAGTTTTGACGTTCTTGAAAAAGCCAATAATTTGTAGAACCCAGTTTCGAGTAGGTTAAAACAATTGCAATAAAAATTTGCTTTTGGTTTCTTAAATGAATTCGAAAATGAATTAAAAAATTGAAGAGGTAAATGCCTACTAATAGTATTTATGTACCTTGCCTTCAGTCTGTCTCCCTAAGAACGCTGTTGATTGTGATTCTGAGAGAATGTGATCGTGACTATTATTTTATTACGGTCCACAAGTGCAGTGCTTGATTTTGCATGCCAGTTAGTTAGTTAGTTACTTAGTTGTTGTAAGGTTTTCCTCTAAACTTTGAAACTACATAAAAATTTCCGTGAAGCAAAATTTAAAGCAGTAAGCAAATGAATGCAATGCATTAGCACTATTACTGTACTATGTAGTATGGTGGTTGGTCTTGGTAGCCAACAGTATAGGAGCAAAGCTAAAGGCAAAGGAGAGATAGTGTAGCTACATACAAAGCTACTATACACTTGCTGTATTATTATTATATGTACACTTTATCTTGTGATACTCTCCTGACGTCCTTCCCTTCCTTATCATTAAATGTCCTTCGGTCTCGCAAACTATCGTCAGTAAACTACACAACAAAATTCATTCTATTTACCATGGCACCACTATACGAGCACACAAACTACAGATGATCGTGAGGCTGGTTTCCTCACACACAAGCCAAGCCAGTATCTCCCTTCATTCTCTCTAACTCTAAAGGAACATGCATTGCATTGCATTGGCTTGGTTGGTAAAGTCGAATGTAAAATGTTGTTAGGTACATTACTATTACTGACTTATCCAAATTCCCCTTTCTGCTAACCAAGTTTAATAATAAAATCTACATCAGCTAACTGCAGTGATGTCTACCAGCACAGAAAAAGGCAGAAACGACGATGATGGCGATGACGGCGACGCCTCCGTCTCTCCCTATAGCTAACTCCTATAGCTCTCCCATCCTGTAGAAAAAGATTTGAAAATTACATGTTAAATCGTATATACTGCAACTTTAACTCAAGCTTGCTTCAAAAACCTTCACTTGTTTTCTTCGTGTACTTTTTTTATGTAGGTATGTTCTACCTACCTACCTATGTTTCTGTGTACCTCCTTACCCTTTGAAAGAGTCTATCCAAAAGTGCAATAATTGCAATTAACTCCCAGTGTGATGTTGAGGCACATTAGTGATGTCCTTAAAAGTAATATTGCATTCCATTGGAATGCGACTGAAATGCAATTTCAAATGCAGCTTTACTTCCTATTCGTTTTTCTTTGTTGAGTTATCCAAGATTTTTTATAATGCAGAGCAGTAGTTGCATTTCATTGTGTAGTAGTGCAGGATTGGGATTTTGGGGTGGATGATGATTTAAATTGTGATTATTATCTGTTTTTTTTAATGTTTATTTTTTGGTGTGGTTCTTAAAAGAATTCAAGTGCTTGCTTGGACTGCGCAATAGATTTTGTGCATTGCATTCATTGATTGCTAATTGCTAGTAACTGGACAATTTTTTTCGGAAAGAATGAGATTTTAAAAATTGAAATCGGCTTCATGACAGAAACGGTAGCATTGTAATCTGTAATAAAATAATCATAGGTAATTTGTTATCACTTGTGTGACTGTGGCAGATGCAGCTGCAAACAAACACCCTGGCTCACTGGAATTATTATTAGTATTACTTTACTCTACGTTCTGGTTCTGGTTCTGATTCTGATTCTGCTTCTCCGTTTTAAATTTTACCACGGTCAACAGTCAACTACTGATAGTTCAGTTATTAAATGGTATTGTAAATTAATGTAGGTAGGTATGTATATAGGTATATATTTAGTAGGTATTATTTAGGTTACACTATTTTATAATGCAACTGTCTTATATGTCAGTTTATTTAATTTATATCAGCTGTACTTGTAGGTACATTCATGGGGAGGCTCTGTTGAGATATAATTTTGTTTCATAATAAATTGTAATTTAATCTGCCGGTTTTTATGGGAGATAATTTAAGTTAGTATAGCAAGTGTAGGTAGTGTTTAGTTTAGTGTAGTTGTTTGTACAGTGTGTTTGGTTATATAGTTTACGTGTACCTAGTACCTAGTTACTTTAGTTATAGGAGGGGCTGGGATACTGGGACTGGGATCGCTTGGAAAGTAAAGGACATTTAAGTCGTTCCAGCTTTAACTCAAGTTGTGAGTGCTGAGTCGGCAGAATTGAAATTTCAATGACGAATGACATAATGGTAATGGTCACCACTGCCAACCAACTACTGATGCCAATAGAAATAGAATTTCGTTATCAGGAAGAGCGGTCCGTCGTCCATTCTAAATGGAAATGGAAGTACCTTACGAATTACAAATAATACAGATTACATACAAGTGTGTACAGCGCAGAGCAGAGCGTCGAGATACGAAACTAAACAATAATTATTATCAGTATTACAAATACAAATTACGCTCTTTATGTCACTGGACTTTCCTCAAGTTATGTGGAAATGCAGACACAGTCAATAGTAGAAGTGCATCCTTCTTAATGTTGATTAACTCCACGTCATCCTTTACTGTCAAGGATGATTTTGATTCGAAATAAATAAGTATTACAGATTAGATGTACCTAGGTATGAGCATCCCTATTACCAACTACATGTAGGGATATTCCCCGAAGAAAGTAATTGACAGCAGTTAAAAGCAGTAGTTTCGTCAAAATTGCGGAAACTGTCTGTGTGGGCCTGTAGCCTGTAGCCTGTAGGCGGTACATACAAACTGCGTTTCCAGATCAAAATCTTCTAGAATTTACCTGGAAGCAATGATTGCCATGGAGAATTCCAGTCAGTAATTTATAATTACATACGTCGTATTGTAGTTATGAATAGCTTTCATTAGCGGGCAGCAGCATCGTGAATTTCAAAAGGGTTTGTTCATGAAATGTTAGGTTTATTTCTCAACTAGTTGAAACAGGTAGTTTGAAACGTTATGTTACCTACGTTAGAATTCGGGTATTGTACTTACATAAATATTTTTCGGTTTCAAAAAGAAATACTTAAAAATTAAAGTATTCAAAACAACTGGGAATCTGTGGATAGTAAAATGCTTTGCAGTTGTGTTTGATTTACAAAATTGACCTTTTTGAAACTGTCAAAAGTAGTCGTAATTATTAACGTTTTTAGAAGGTATAGGGCAAGATTTTAGTTTCAAAAAGGTTAAAACTTGAAATTAACTTTGATCAAAACGATCAAAAGTAGAGTAATCATTTTCTGGTAGTAGAAGACAAGGTATTGGGATTTTTGAAAAGGCCAAAACTAGGAATGGACATTTTTCAAAACGATCAAAAATAGCGTTTAACATTTTGAGAAAGTAAAAGACAAAATATTGACATTTTTGAAAAGGGTCAAAACTTGAAATGAACATTTTTCAAAACGATCAAAACTGATATTTAACATTTTGAGAAAGTATAAGACAAAATATTGAAATTTTCGAAAAGGGTCAAAACTAGAAATGGACATTTTTCAAAACGATCAAAACTGGGATCTAACATTTTGAGAAAGTAAAAGACAAAATATTGACATTTTTGAAAAGGTCAGAACTAGAAATGGACATTTTTCAAAACGATCAAAAATAACATTTAACATTTCGAGAAAATAAAAGACAAAATATTGACATTTTGAAAAGGGTCAAAACTAGAAATGAACATTTTTATAACCAAAAGAACTACTATTTACATATTTCCAGAAGATATGAAACAAGACATTACTACTTTCAAAAATATTCAAAACTAATGAATAAGACTTTGAAAAAGGTTTCAAATTGGAAATTAACATTTTTAAATAGGTCAGATGGCCAGGCCTAGAAAGGTACACTTTCAAAAGGGCCAAACTACCTCGGTAGATATATTACCGGTTCAAAAAGATTAAAAGGTGGCGACTATAATTTTGTCTGTATTATTAACAGTATATTTATTGTGACCGTAAAATCTTGAAAATTTGAGCACATTATAGCTTCTACATTTAATTCAATTTTTTTTGCAGTTAGGTAGATTGATATTCACTCCTTAAATAAGAATTTCCTATTTCAGGAGACACATATGGTTATTGTAATTTTCTGATAATTTATTTATTATAGGTATGTGCACGTTTCCTAAAATCTTAAAGCCTAACGTTTTTATGTAATGACACGTTCTACACACCAAGCTGGAGCCAAATTGAACAAATATAGCTACTGAACGGGTATAAGTAATAAAAACAAAATAGTATTGGCTTTTAAAACAAATGTCCCAATCGGCAATCGGTGTCTTTGGGTCTAATTTTATCCGTGGCTTAAAAGGAGCCTTGCTATTTCCATTTTATTGGGTCATTTGTCTGAAAGGATTTAAAATTGCAAGACCTCTCTTTCTTTCACCGTGTCTTTCTCTCTCTCTCTCTCT
>JAQFZC010007877.1:0-10753 GCA_034695205.1 Dicyrtoma fusca | reverse complement strand
CCCGTTTAACACCTTTTCAAAAAGTTAAACCTATTCGTACTATTGTTCAAAGAGTGCAAAACACCATGTTTTACACCTTTTCAAAAAGTTAAAATCTATTCTTGCACGTTTTTAAAGGCTAATTTTTCCAAACCCAAATCAGATGAAGTCACACTTAAAAGCTCCCAACCCCTCTCACTCACTGTATGGGAATTTGGATTCTATCTATCATATAAACGCATAAGAGAATCCACTTCACAGCCCATAGGGGACTGAAGCTGGGCGAGACGCTGAGGTGAGACTATGAGTCTATACGTCTGACACTGACGGTGAGTTTATCTCCTAAAACTAGTCTAAAACTACACACTACAGCCTACGGTACAGTCTACAGTCTCCACTCCACGGTAGACTTCCGTATCTACAATTTACGGAAACAGATAGTACTTGGCTTGGCGAGCATTTTTTATTCAAGTTAGCCTCATACAAGTGTAGGGTGAGGGTACCTTTTATCTATTTTATAGACATATACTGTACATACCTACCTATATATAGTATGTATATAGCATAGCTCATCCAGATAAAAGCATGACACGTTCCCTCCCATTTTCTATTATTGCTCTTTGCCGTTTCCGCCATGCACAGAATGTGTGTCTATATATAAGGATCGGATATTTTCCTATATAGCAACCTCCATACCTTGTGTTATCCGTATTTCCATAGACACGCTTTATAGTCCAACCTCCTCAATTCATTTTAACCACCATTTGTCGCATGGCTAACTTGCTTAATTCCTTCTCACTTTCTATGGAGACGTGTTTCTATCAAATTCTATCACGTCCTCCGGGAATCCAATAAGTACCAAGGTCTAAGAATGAGAGTGGAAGGAAAAGGCAATGCAACGGTGAAATTGTGACAGTAATTCATGTTTGACATTTGATAATTTTTCCCTTTCTTTTTTTCTTTTTTCCCCACTTTTTCTTGGAACCCTTTAATTTTTTCTTGACTGTATGGATAAAATGACGGTAGCGCCAGCGGTACATTGCTACAAAAATAAATTAGGTTCCCACCTACGTATCTGCTTTCCTTCTATCTATAATTTGGTTCAACTATTTTTGATCCAACATAAGTGAGCGCACAAATGTATCTACCTATACATACTGTACCTTATAAATTGTCATCTGTCGAATGTTTCTTCTTTTTTTTTGTGAGCTGATCCCCAACCTTTGTTTCCAAACTTTGTGCAATGTTTAGAGAAATAAAAAACGTGGGTACGATCCACGATACAACGAGACGATTCCGAACGTGCAGACATCACAGAGGAAAAAATCCAGAAGCCAGAAAAACGGGGAACACGTTCCACGGACAAAAAAAATGTACCGTATCGTAATCCCAACTCATAAACTAGAGATTTATAATAACTTCGTCAATTCTTGGGCTATCTAGCCTCGCGTAATGTGTATTTATGTCAATACAGACATTACGGGGACTTATGTACATTGGTGGTAAGATCTCTACTGCGTCTGGACTCTAGACGAATCGAATTCGAATGGTGGGCTCCACTACTGGAGAAACATAAAATGAGAGAAATATAAGAGGAAAGTGAGAATTGAGAGGAGTGAGAAATAAAATGTTGGGAGCAGAGAGAAGATATAAATCTCCCGAAATCGTTTCGTCTAAATTGAGCAAATCAGGTTGACCCAGTCATAAAACTTGGTGAGATCAATATCAACAAGAAACTGTTCCAGTCAATTACATTACACGGCAAAAACTCCTCATGTGATCTTTGCTGTAGTCTGGCTCTGGTTCTGGTTACCTACAAGGGAGTAGACATGTATTCGGGAAATTAAGGTTACTTTGGGTCTTGTTCTTGTGTAGATAAAGAAATACCTATCATCGTACTTTCACTTCCATGAACGATGAACATATAGATTCTCATTCTCTTGAGCTTTGGCTGAATCAAGCCAAGCCTCTGTCTGTGTGTGTGTGTGTGTGCCTGCTGATCCTTCTGACAAGGGTCATTATTTTGTATCATCATAAATAGGACGGACACAGAAGCTTACAAAACTGAGTGAGAGCAATAAAAACATGAAAGCATGGTTGAATGGTTGACAGTATTTTTTTCCCGTCTATTCGGTATTTCTTTTATAATTGTTTCTTAAACAAGCTTTTCCTCGTGTCATGTCAAGCGTTTAACGAGAGAGAAAGAAATAATTCTACCCGTACAATCGTACAATGACAGTGTGTACTAGGTACATACAATACTGCAGTGTGTACACAATGTAAAATTATAATAGGCCCATGTACATATGTACTACTTACTACTCCTTTGTTTTATGTTTCTCTGGAAGTTGACTTGCGGCAGAACAATAATTAACTCGACCGATCTCAACAAGACCGTTTCTATTTCCTAGAAGAAACTTCTGCGAGGCAACTTTGTGATAAGTTGCCTCTTGTTTTATAGGTATATATAGGCAGGTACTTACTCCTACTGTAATCAAAGGTCCAAAAAACTCTACTTTACCCTGGAAAAATGTTTACACCAGAGGGGGGAAGCATTTCAGGACGTAGCTTCAATAACTTGGGTCCTTTTTATATCAGCATCTGTTGTGCCTAGGAAAGTAATGGCTGCATTCTATTAGGTATTTATTCCCATGTTGTGTGTGTATATGTGTGTGTCAGTCTCACAATTTCTTTCTCAGGTAAAAATATCTGTGTTAAATTATTTTATTTGCTGTGTATTAAAGAATTATTAATCACAATCACCCTCGCCTCCACTCTCACAGCACAGTATGCCATTAAATAAAAATGAAAACAATATTTTTCTACGAGCACAGTTGCAATGAGTAAACAAACCATGAAATTATTGATTCGACTCACTGGTCACTGGTCTGATATAGGTATACATAGTATAGGTAGGTATATCCTTATAGTACAATACAGAATGGATGGCAGCTCTGTTGTTGTGCAGATCGAGCCAGGCGAGAGTGTGTGGACGTCGTAAGTCAAAACTCAATAAGTTAGACTCCGGGAAGCAAATGCCCGGAGCTGAAGGTGAAGACAGATAGACGCACACAAATTAAATCCAGTCGAAGTGCTGTGGTCACTAAATCAATAGCGCACATAGCCCTCAGCACTATTGTGAGTGGTCAACCTTGTCCATTCATCTCATTTCATCTCGCTCCATCACAAAGGCAAAGCAATCAGTAATGTATGGCAAGGGCCAGGGTGATAATGCAGCGTGTACATAATCATAATTATTACGTACTGCCTACATATCGGGGGTGAAGAGGCATTGTTGGGCAAATCCAGCGGTCCCTTTAATCTCTTTTGGAATAAATCCAAAGTCGAAACAATCAACTTTGTAACGTCGTGTTTATTACCTTACAGATATAACTTTTACACGTTTTTTTGAAAGTGTAGACCCCAGTTGTACTATTTTTGAAAAGTGCAATCGGCAGTTTCCCTATTTTTTGAAAGGGTAAATAGCAGTTTGATTAGTTTTGAAAAGTGTAAGTAACCCTTTTACTACTTTTAAAAAGCTAAAACGCAAATATTTCTATTTTAAAAAAGCTTAACTATTAATTTTGATATTTTTCAAAAGTTTGATTAACAGCTTTTGAAAAACTGTAAAAGTGGAATCTTCCTTTTTTTGTAAACGCAGCTGATTCCTGGCACTTACTTACATTAAAAGGACGCTGGATTTTCGTTCCAGTTCCAATGCATCTTCACCCACGATTTATCTTAACTCACCTACCTATCTGCACTTCATTCCTACAGAGCCCCAGTCCAACTAAATACATTGTTCACTCTTCCCTGCACTCGCTACAAAAGTTTTGAATGTGCTAACAATAAGAGTTAAGACGTCTGCCTGTCCGTTTGCAGTTTGTCTAGGAGCATGAGTTAGTCAGTCATAATAGTATTATTACTGGCTTGCTGACTAAATGCGTTCGTCCTATTATACGAAGTAGGCTCTGTTATTATTGTTCAAATGGACGTAAGGTGCACCGGAATCATCCCTCTACGTACGTATAAAGGGATAAAGATTCAGTAGATCAGTAAACGTCCGTCCGCACAGCATATAACACAACACTTTGGACAATACACGTCTTTGTCGACTCTAGTGCATTAGTCTTGCCTCGAGGCAGTCTCAACCCCTCGTCCACCTTAACCCCTACTTTCCTCCACCAAGTCCTTACAAGATTCGCAATTCCAACACACACACACACACACACACACACACACACACACACACACTGCCAACCTTTATGACTAAATTGGTCTCACTCCCCGTATTGTTTATGATGGTACCGGCGACATGCACGAAGGTAGGTAGCTAATAAGTAGGTTTGTACTTTTATGAAGTGTACAATTATCAATTATGTACTCCTTCAGCTTATTACAGACTAATTATACGACTTGGTACTTTTATCTCTCACAACCTTAAACGGAAAATTGAATCGTATAAATGTGATACAAAACTACAATAAATTTCAGTAAACTGTATAAAAATTTAAAGGTCTATGCTGTAATTGTAATTGAATGTGGACTCCTACTACTACTAGTAAGGTAAGGAGCATACTGATAAGTGGATAAAAATTACATAAGGTCATAAATGGGGTGCTGGGCAAATTAGAGAGCAGGCGAGAGAGAGAGAGAGAGACAGAAGTGAGTAAAGAAAGATATAAAATAAAATGACTCTCAACTTCCTAATTCACTAATTTCCTGCCGAATAAAGCCCACTTGGCTGGGTCGGCTTGCGCCCGGCAAAATCCTCAGAAAAGAAGCCACTAGCTACATAACTTACATACATAGGTAGAGGGTGCATACTATAGTGGACCGTACCGTGCGTGGTAGAGGGCTCAAATTTAATCATAAAGCATTTCTCGTCTCACAATCAGTATTTTGGTCGAATTGAAGTGAAACCCCTTTTTCCAAAGAACATAAATCTGTCATAATAATGAGACTGTAATAACCCTCGGAATATAATATAATGTGATATTTCTTGAGATAAACAACAAGTCAAAATAGGGTGGGAAAACCATGTTGGAGAGCGTCAGTCTCCCTGGCATTGCATTGTCTTCCACACAGTAGTTCCATGGGGTGTACATTACACTGGATTTGTACACCTAAGGGAAGGCGGAAAGGATTTCACTTGTACAGTTGTAGACGTGCGACCCGCTCCACAATAAAAAGTCGATACAATCTTCATATTAAATGGAGTCTGGCAGGAGGCAGAAGACGGAGAGGCTTCACACTAACGAGGGAGAGGTCAGTGCTGGCTGGTGCGGGGCTTACACATAAAATCATCTATAAACCCATGTACACCCTTAAATACGAAAATACGAATACCAGGGACGTAAACCTTTCCCTTCCGCTTGTATAAGTAAAACAAAACCCTATTGCTTCCCCATACGTCTGAATAAACTAGAAATAAAGAATCAGAAAAATGCAATGGCACAGTTCACCTAGCAAATCATGGACCATTGCCATGCATGGAGCGGGTATTACACGGCACTATATAATGCTCGAATAAGAGAACCGTCTAGATATACTTATATCTGCATTACATACGGCAAAAGGCGAAAGGGTCCGAGTTTTGATGGAGAGCTGGAGCGATTTCTCATGAAAATAGGTTTTTTACGGTGGTGTGAATGTCGATGGGATTGAAGTCGAGTGAGTGACCATTGCTCAATTGCTTATTGACCGTACATTCATTCGTTCAATCTCCTCTCATCCCGCTCCCTATAGTCTAGTTAATGCAATCCTGAATGAGTTGGTCCATTTATGTATACTCAGGAGCCTTGCAAGTATGAACGCATAGGATTCGGGCTGGGAAACAGAAACAGCTTTTAAAAAATACGAAATAAACAGGTACCACTGCTTCGAAAAAAGGTTATACATTAAATTAGCGATTTTAAAAAATGCAAAAACAGATTTCGACTTTCTGAAAGAGTGTAAAACATGATATTCGTCTTGTCAAAAGGAAGGTTATCAAAACAAGGTTACACGTGTACAGCATGGTAGGTATTTCCATACTTTAAAATCAGTCAAAAGAATGTCTATGACGTCATAAGTGAAAAGCCCCTTACCGTGACAAAACATTTCAAATGAAATCTGCACTATTACGAATAATACGGTATGCTCTATGCATTCAGGCAAGTAGGTATTCAACTGTTAGAGAGTTAGAGCCTAGTATGAGGGTACAAATACACAAGCTACAGTGGTACTGGTGATCGTGGATGGTAGAAAAGTGAATCTCTCCGTGTGGGTATGCCAGCCCACACGGAGGGAAATAGAAAGAAATGGGAAAAGAGTCAAGGAAAACGTTTTTCACGACCCACTAGTCCTAAATCTCATAACGAAACAAGGGAAAATAAAATACTGTCTCTATAGGTATGTACAGAACTACAGCGCCTCCCTGTCTGTGTCAAACTCAGGCTCTTTTATTTTCCTTCCGTTGATTTCCAGCAGCCAACTTCTGAGGCAGGTTGATGTTGATACATTTTCAACATTTCACAATTCCACATAAATACCTACAGAAGAGATGCAAACTGTATAAAGCAGAAGAGAATCTCGTATCCAGAATTCTATAATGTACACCCATCACTTATCAGTTTTCAGTCATCCGCTCGTGAATTATTCGTGGAAAGTGACACACAATTCCAGACTGGGCTCACTATACATACATACATATACTATGTACCTACCTACATATGGTACATGGACCGTGTAAAGTGAAGCAGCAGCTCATGACAAGAATCCTTTCCTTTTATCTCCTTTTGCATATCTTTAGGAATTGAATTGAATAAAATGAAACGGAGAGCCGAGACGAGGGAGTCAACTCATGAGAGAGATGAGACAAATGACAAAAACTTTGTCATTTTCTCTTCTACAGATGCAGACTTTTAGCACTGCACTGGGAGTGAAACCCTGGCCCTGGAAGGAACTGATGGGAGAAATACGTACATATTGTGCTCTGTTATGTAAAACTATGGTCATGTGACAGCATCAGGCTAGACCGCAGCTTGGCATGACCCTCTGAGCTTGTACATTCGTACATATAGGACAGCTATTCATTTTCATACTTGGCCGCAAGACAAGATTTATTTTATTTTCGTTGATTTGATGCCCCTGTGCACACTGTCAACAACATTTTCAAAAATCATTTGCAGCTATCTCAGTCATTTTGTCTATGAGCTGGAAAACCATGTCAGTTTGAAGCAATAGAAAGCCAATCCTAAAAATTACTGTCAAGTCACTTTCCCCCCACTTTGCTGCACATGCCTTTGCCTACATACAAAGGAGTAACACACTTTTTGAATCATCTGCAAAAAAAATCATTTTTCTTGTTCATCTTTTGTTACTAGTAATTTATTGAATGCTTTCTATACAGCACACATTTAAAGGCTATGTAGATACCTACACACGTATTGGAAAGGCTTTGCTTTGTTTTGATGGACACGTTGAACAACCCAAAGAGCTCAATAACAAGTCCTGAATGAAACGTCATTTCCTCAATGCGCAATGCAATGTTGACTCCAACAATGTTTTTCAATAAATATTTCTTTTGTTGCCACCACTACTATGTGCAAAAAAAAACAGTTGATTCGATTATTGACGTACCCACCTACATACACAGGCATTTGCATGAAGCACAGCATTCAATCGTGACAAATCATTTGAAACGATGCATCACTACAAAAACAAGCATGAAATTGACTACAGACAGAATAAAAAAAAATGCACTGATCGCAAGTTTTGATTCATCTTTTTTTCATTTTTTTCTATTGCCCAGGCAAAAGTCTGTAGACCGGCCTGCGCTGCAGTCCCAGTCTCCCAGTCGACCAACTTTTGCAAAAGAAATCAAAATCGTGGAACCAAAAGCACTCACTCTCTTGACTCCTGTGACTTACTGCTTTCCTACTTACTCAGTGTACATATGCTTCAGAGAATCACATCACTAACATCACAATGATGGGATCCATTCCAGTGGATTCAATTCAATTGGAATTGGAAGACAATGACACGATTTACTGTCTAGACTTGTAGGAAATGCTCAGCATGATGTGTTTCATCGATATCGACAGTATTGTGATTGTGATATACTTGCTAACATTTTCAATATCGTGTCCTACCCCTGCTTCTCATTTTTATCTTGAGTCAAGATCTCTACTTGCTATCACCCACCGGCACACAAATACATATACACACCTACACGGAAGACAGTCAGGAGGGAGAAACAAACGATACAAGAAATCCTTTGACTTAAAATCGAAAGTTGCCATTTCTAACTACCACTGTAGTAGGATGTCTGTGTAATTGCCAAAGCAATTAGTGATTTGCTAAGAAAATTACTCAAATATCACATTTCAGTAAACTTAACGAGTCACAAATGAAATGAGCTGCGTTGAATATGTTTTTCTTTAGCGTACATGTGTAGTAGTTAAGCGTCGAATGATGCATGAATGGATGAATTCAACAGGCAAATAAAACAGGAGCTAGGTTTAAGCACTAATTCTAAAATAGTAAAAGGAGGGTGGTTGGTGATGGCAGTGGCAGTACTGACAGTACGGACAGAGAGTGGGTAGCTGCTGATAGAGGGGTAGAAGAGCTGAAGGGAAAGACCATAAGATTTTTAAACCGATTTTATCTCCACATCAGGATTTAAATTTTAGTGTTGTTTAAGCGTTTTCCCTTTTATACGGGGCTTATGGTTATGGTTAGTACATAGGGAAGGAGCATACGTACTCCAGTTCTGCGGTGAAAGGCACGTCCAATTTCACGGGTATGATGACTGACTGACTTGAAAAAATACGGTAGGGGAATGATGAGAAAATGTCTCGTTACTTATTCATAGAATTCCCGTACACTTTCTCAGCTTTTCACCCATGCACACAGTTACAGCAGTAGGCTCAGCACCCACCAAAACTACAGTGGTAGTCATAACCATAGCGATCCTAGCATTACATATGTATTTAGATGTACTAGCTAGTCCAGTCCCACATAAGTGCGCACACAGTTGCAAATGCATAAAAATAAAAAAACAGCGAAGGTACTCGTATACATACATATAGCTCTTACATACTTTTTAAAAATCTTTGTATGTATTTCTATTATGCTGGAGATATGCAAAGCAATGCTGGACCGCTTTAAACAAACCTACCTAGATATTTACATACTTATTCTATAGTTCTGCACCCACGTTTAATATGTATATAAAGATAGCCAAAGTAACATTTATGCATCCTTATTCAATAGGATATACAATAATAGCCAGCCAATATACAATACCAACATAAATACAGATCGCCGGTGAAGAAGCATTGTGAGCTAAGTCCAGCGCTACCTAAATTTAATTTTGACGTAGCTCCCAAACATCAACTTTTTACTTCCGTTAATAACAGGTGTCAAAAATACCACAGTTATACCTTTTAAAAAATTGAAAAACTGCAATTTACAAAAATGGAACGACTGCCATTTACACGTTTCAAAAATTCATAGTACAACAGAAAAGTTTATGCACCATTCGAAAACGTTTAACAGTGGTATTTGCCCTTTTTCAAGAATAGCAAAACATGAAACTACATTTTGCAAAAACAGTTAAACACTGGTATTTACACTTTAAAAAAATGTGCAAAACTGATATTTACAGTTTTTGTGCACACAGATACAAAGAATGTTTGGAACTTTGTCTAAAAGACATTCAGGAAACACTGCGATGGATTTGAGCAACAATGCTTCTGCGCCCACGATACATTTAGCTAGGAATGCTCTGTATTCAACAAGAAAAAATCCTGCAGTGTGAATTGGAACACACAATGATACGGAATTTGAATATTTTGTTTTTGAGGGGTGAAAGATACATGCAAATACATATTTAGGATCGTCATACATACAGAAGCAGGACGTCTGAGGTTGCTTTGCTATACAGTACATACATAGGCAGTAGTATACCTACGTGTAATAATACACTCGCACACTTTTCCACGTTTCATTTTTTAGCTATGCACGAAGGCCCGCGAAGCCACACACAGTAGTATCTTCTGCTCCTGCAGTGTAATAGCACAGAGCCCTCACTCTCTTTAGCTCTACGAGATCACTCCAAACATATGTACGTCCATAGACACTAGCTATTTGTCTCCCCTGAATGCAAAATTCAAATTGAGTTTTGAGCGTACATAAATTGTTGGCAATGGCGTTGAGTTTAGCTGGAGCTAAATCCAAATCCAAATCCAATGCCGAGTTAAACTAGTGCATAAGTTTCACACACAAAAAAGAAGAAGAGAGGAGAAAAAGCTGAAGCTGTGGGGAAAAAAATTGTAGACAGAAGAGTGAGGAACTGTTGGGGAAAGAGAAAAAGAAAGAAAAGTTGAGTAAACTTGAAGACACGCCAATGACTCTATCAGGTAGTTGATCATTTTGTTCACGCTCTCCGATTCACACACATTTTCCTTGAGCCGACGAGGCAGAGTGTGTGGAGAAGGTGCGATTAACGACAGCACTCCCTCACATAATAGTATGGTTCGTGGCTGGAAAATTATTACCGACTGTGTTTTAAGAAGACAAGGTGGGATGGGCTTGGATGTTAAATATATACACTTTCCTTTATCACTACATCTCCCACAACTTCTCTACCATCACCATAATTTCAATTCATTGCTATATGTATAGGTATATACATCTAGGTTCTATACCCTGCCAGCTACCCTATATTTATCCCGTGGAGTAAGACAAGGTGGATAAAGATAAACACTGTGAGGACAGTTTTATTTTA
>JAQFZC010007876.1:0-10753 GCA_034695205.1 Dicyrtoma fusca | reverse complement strand
AATTCTTGTTTTTAGCCTGTTTATTCCAACTAAATTCAGAGTAGTAAAACGGTTAGTTTGAATAATACGCGGGTCTCGATTAATGCGTGGGTCTGTAATTGTACGCGGGGGTCCGTGGGGCTGAATGGAATAATGCGCTGGCGTACTATTGGAGGATTTACGGTACTCACTACTTAATAAATATTATTGTGTCGCTTAAACTAAAGCTGTTTTCGATTTATATAAAATACCTAATTAATAAACTATTTCAGCTTCAGCAGCCTATCACTGCACTGTTGAACCTACAAGGTGATCATACGTTCAACATTCCTTCGACAAGTTGGGCTAGTTTTTCTGTATTCTGTAGCATCTGCAGTCAACACTACTGTGACTTCTGGTTTTGCAGTTTTTTTTAGCACTTTTTGTGAAATGGTTGTATAGGTACTTATTGTAGCTTGTAGTATTTTTGTAGTCAATAAAGTTATATGTAGTTATGATTTCTGATTGTGTTTAACCTTTTTGAAACGGAGATATATCTAGTTGTGTATGATTTTGAAAATGGTATTTTCTAGTTTTAACCTTTTTGAAAAGGTATATTTCTTGTATTGACCCTTTTGAAAGTACAAAGGTACTACATACACTAGTTTATTTGACGTTTATTAAAAAAGCTAAAACTTCTGCTTTATTTCACCTTTTTAAAAAAAGATAATTTGTAGTTTTAGCCTTTTTCAAAAAGCTAATTTCTAGTTTTAGGCTTTTTTAAAAAGCTAATTTGTAGTTTTAGTCTTTTTGTAAAAGCTAATTGCAATTGCTAGTTTTACCCATTTTTAAAAAGCCAATTTCTAGTTTTAGCCTTTTTAAAGAAGCTAATTTCTAGTTTTAACCTTTATAGAGAAGCTAATTTCTAGTTTTAGTCATTTTGAAGAAGCTAATTTCTAGTTTTAGCCATTTTTGAAAAGCTAATTTCTAGTTTTAGCCTTTTTAAAGAAGCTAATTTCTAGTTTTAACCTTTTTAAATAAGCTAATTTCTAGTTTTAGTCTTTGTCAAAAAGTTAATTTGTAGAATAAGCAGTTTTGTAAAGCCTTGGGAAGAGGTTAAGTACCTGCATTGATCAGATCATTGTGATCATCATTGTTGTTGCCACTTGCATTTCACTTCATTTTACTGCCTGCACCATTAGAGACGATTTCACACCGATTATGGGACTATACGTAGCATAAAATTGCTTTACAAAAAAATTGCTCTGTATTATGTTACTTACATCTTACTTGGCACTGAAAAAATAAAATACCAAACTAGTTTATAAGCTTTTGTGTTGCTTGTGAATCGTTGATTCAAAATCCATTTGTTGATTGTTTTATTTAGTTTTTTAATTCGACCACATCGAAGAAATGGTAACGATATGAAAGATTTACTAGTTAATCTTCTTGTAGGTACATATACGTTTACGTTATAATTATAATTATTTTACATTCAACCAAATATTGTTACAGTTGGGAAGCTATTTTGTCATTTAATACGTCTGCCATATAGAAGGCTCAGCAACCAGTTTGTTTCAAAATGCCAAGTGACAGCCTTTTATTCTCGACATGGCGTTCCGCAGACACTCTGATTCAGAAATCAGAATTTAAAAGGTTGTTAATTTTAATACCGTGAAAGCTAAACGATACATTAACCTATTCGGAAATGGGAAACCACGGAAAGAATGAATGCTTTACAGTGTTCATTCAGCAAATTAACTTTCTCAACCGGGTCAAAACTAGGAAAATTAATCTTTTCAAAAAGATTTGAAAATACAGAATATACTAACACTTTAAAAAAGGCCAAAACGGGAAATTACCCCTTTTCAAAAGGGTAAAAACTAGGAATTAACCTTTTCAAAAACAGTGAAAAATAGTGAATAACACTATAAAAAAGGCCAAAACAGAAAATTACCACTTTTCAAAAGGGTCAAAACAAGGAATCAGCATATTCAGAAGGTACAAAATAAGATATTAACATTTTCAAAAACATTCAAAACTAGTGAGCTGTATTTTCAGAAAGCTCAATACAGGAAACTAAAATTTCCAAAAGGGGTTCGAAAAGGAGTAATTAAATAGCATTTTTAAAAGGGTCAAAAGCGGAAATTAATATGTTCAAAAAGATGTGAAAGTATCACTATCACCGTTTCGAAAAGGTTAACGTTTTCACATGGGTACCTAAGCATAATTATATTTTTTAACATCTTCATCAGATCATGCGGTCAGCAGAGCGTCTACTAAAAGCCATTTGACACCTGATTAAACAGTGAACCTGTCTTTTTGTTAGCTGACATATTCCCAGGTACCTAGTTGGGTGTCAATTCCATACATACAACTAAACTAGTACATCCGACCGGTTCTGATTTTGAATTTACTGTCAACTGTCAACTGCACTTTACTCTGTAAATGTAAATCGTAAGAACTTCTGTGGAACCCACAAAAGTTCTTCTCATGCACCGGTCTGTCAACTGACAACTGTCAAGCCACTCGAACGAAAACTGAACAGCGGACAAAAGAGCTACCAGCAAATTGAGGGGACAGTGAGCTTAATATCAGTCAAAGTTATAATTCTTGTAATTCGTAAAAATAAAAATAAATACAAACAGAATCCACAGGCGGAGTTTTTTTCCTTCAACTTTTGTTCCATAATCTCTACTCTCTAAATAAATATTAGGTGTTTCATGTGTACGTAGTTCCATTGCATTCCACTGCAATACTGCAATCTAATATGAAAAAATGAAACCTTACTACTGTCACTACTGTCAATTGTGAGCATTCATAGTTTGTACTTTTGTACAAATTGGAACAGCAGAAGAACCACCACTGTTTGACATGCAGTGCTCTCAAAAATAATCTAATGTTGGTGGTTTGGTAATAGTAGAGCTTCTTTAGGGACCTTGAAAATATTACATACTTTGTACGATCATAATCGATGTTTTGAGCAAATAATATAATACGACCTGGGCAAAAAAAAAAGCAAAATGCCCCAAAGGGGTAAAACGGCCAAAGAGCAAGGGGCAAAACGACCACTGGAGGGGCATTTTGCCATGCCCCATTCATGGGGTTTTGACCCTTCTATGGGAGTTTTACCCCTTTTTGGAGCATTTTGCACCGTTCCCCTTAATTGTTATTAGAAAGCTGTCAAAACAAAACAAAATATTTACTCATTTCCTAAAATGAAAGCCCGGGGTAAAAGTCCGTTGAACAGGGCCATTTGGACTTTTTGCACACTTGTAATTATACTTACCGAAAAACTATTTATTGTTTTTACAAAAGAAGTAATTTCCCTTTAGTATGTATTTACATTCATGAGTTCAAATCCTACTTCTTTTGTCTGTTCACTTTGAAGAAAATAAATTAAAAGGGAAAGACTGAGTACATAGTATAGCATCGCATCGGTATCGATAATAATTGGTAACATTTCTCTACCACGTAATAGTTGAATGGCTCCCAATCCCAATAGAGCATGCAACCCGACTGCAGTATTAATAATAATCCACAGGCTAGTTGAGTCTGAGTCTAGACTTTAGAAGCCAACAATATGTGAATAATAACAATAAACCATAACTAATATTACTATTTCATGTATCTATATACTCTGTAAAACCGTTATAATTATTATGTAATTACCTAGGTATATTATAATAAAAATATAAAAGAACAACCTTTTGTTTACTGAATTGTAATTGGCTTTAGTCATTCTTCTCTGGAACTGGAGCCTTATTTACAGTACCCTTTGGGGCATTCGCATTCATATTAAAGTTTGTTTTACCAACTTACCATAGCTATGTAGATAGTACATTTTGCATAACACAAAGTAGATACTCAAACCAAAAAAAAGGTCTGCGGGTGTGCATTGTGTATTAATAATAATACCCACTGTTATGGTAATAGTTTATGTTTATGGTGAAGGTGATATTTTTTTGCTTCTCCAATTTTGCATTCCTACACTACTTCCTAGGCTTCCTGAATCCCTTGGGCCATCCAGGCTCAAACTTTGGTGCTACTCACAACTCACAAGTCTTTATTCTATAAGCCATGGCATGGTACGGTTAGCAAAAACTAGTTTTTGAGCATTTTAATTTCATAATATATAACACCAGAACTACAACAACAGTAGGTAGGTACAAGTAAAAACTACTGTGTACTGTGCACATGGAGTTGTAGCTTAAAGAAAGCCATTCATTCAGCGAAACAGCTATAAGTTTTGCAAAACTACTATAGGTATATCCACCGTCTAATAATTACAGGTAAGTGATATTGGATTTTGCATGCCTGGTCTCTCAAAGTTTCGAGATTTAATTTTTCCTGTATGTTGTGTAATAAGTTAATAAGCAAGTCTAGTCCAGTCATTTTGGAGTTGTGGTTCTCTTTTCTGTTCCTGTTTCTTCGCGTGTTTCTTTTTTTTTTTTTAGTTTTTTTTATATGCATTTATTAGTCATCTTAAGACGTTAAATACGATATACGAAAGCTTATTACCTACCAGTAGGTTGGTGATTTTTTTTCTTCGTTGGCTCATCTGAAGTTACAACGAGTGAGTGAGTGAGATCCAAAAGTTAAAACACGTGCTTGGTCCTGTTTCATAAGAATCGCAATCTTGATCGTGAGGCCTTACATTTTGCATCTGCTTACATTTGCACTCCATCCCAAAGCTCATTGTTATTGTTATACAACAATCATTTCCAAGCCAAGCCCTAGTGCGTATCGTCGGTGGAGATGTATTGTGGAGCAAGTCCCTGCTTAATAAAACGTGCTGCATTCTGATGTAAATCCGTAGCGCCACCTTAACCGGCTAAACAAGCTTTTTGACTTTTTGAAGTCTCAACAGTCAACTTTTTACATGTGTTTACGGAAGTATACCATTTTTACACTTTTTTTAAGAAAATAATACAACTGCTAGGTATTTGCACTTTCGGAAAGAGTAAAACTGTTATTTTCACTTTTTCGAAAATAGTAAAACTGTCATTTAACTTTTTTCGAAAAAAGTAAAACTGCTATTTACACTTTCGAAAATAGTAAAACTACTATATTTACACTTTTTCGGAAATAGTAAAACTGCTATATTTACACTTTTTCGAAAATAGTAAAACTGCTATATTTACAGGTTTTCGAAAATAGTAAAACTTCTATATTTACACGTTTTCGAAAATAGTAAAACTTCTATATTTACACTTTTTCAAAAATAGTAAAACTGCAATTTAGACTTTTTCGAAAAGAGTAAAACTACTATTTACACTTTTTCGAAAATAGTAAAACTGTCATTTAAACTTTTTCAGAAACAGTAAATCTGATTTTTACTTTTTTCAAAAAGGGCAAAACCGGTAGTTACACTCCGTTAAAAGGGTAAAACCAGTAAAGTTACACCCCGTAAAAAGGGCAAAACAAAACTGATGCTTACATTTTTAAAAGCGTAAAACTGGTACCTATCTTCACTTTTCAAAAAGTGGTATTTATTCGCAAACAGAGGTAAAAAGTTGATTGTTGGGTCAAAAGTCAAAATCCAAAAGCTTATATGCCAAAATGAAACTAAATTGACTAATTGACGCCTAATTTTACGTCAGAATACTTTCACGCCGAAACTAATCTCTTGCCCCACAATGCTCCTTCACCGACGATTTGCATCTTTAATCATTAAGAAAGAGCCAGAATCTTGAAACAACTTTTTCAGCTGTTATGCCAATGTTATGTCCATGAGCTCAGTTCCACGTTGTTCCTTCCCTTCAATCTCCAACTACCTCTTGTTGGCCACTTTATTCCACATTACATAACCAATCCAAAATATACAAAATATACCAAAGACCAAACCCCCAATTTATCCGCAAGCAAATCATTTTGCCAGTTAACTATTTAGCAATTTCATCTGTGACCGAAGATCTCTTTGTTCCCTCCCAACTTACATAAAGTCAAAAGTTAAGATCGTTTAATGTAGGTAGGTACAGGCTTGCATAACATTTTTTTGATCATTATTATTATTACTGGTCCAGCCAGGTACCTAAACCAACAGACTAAACAGTATAATTATTTTTTCCTTTAGTTGTATAATGTATTTTATTTCATTATTTCCAGGCCAGTGTGTCCAGCCAAAAATTTGCAAGTATACTGAAGCAACTAGCTGAATACATTCAACATTGGATTGTTCGTCAATGGGATGGCTTTTACGAACACATTTAACTGGACACTGGATCCCTGAAGAGACTTCGAAGACAGATTTTTTGTAAATGTAAATAGCAGAGAGATCTTAGGTGCTTCAGTCAAGCTCATAGGAAAGTTATATAATTAGTTACAAATACAAGAAACTGGACGAAGTTGGACCATGTAAGATTGAAACATTTTAAATATAATACTATTTATACCATTTAAACATCTTTAGTAGTTCATTATTCATTATCTGTTAAAACTAACAAAAATAACATGTTACAGACAGCGTCAACACTTGTTAGGTTGTAGGTTGGTTGTTGGTTTACCTACCAGTGGATTCTATTTGATCAGCATAATAATTTACTGTCAACTGTTGAATGCATAAACCTACAGTGGTATTTGTGATCGGCTGTAAAACTTATCTATAAATTATTTTGTGTGTAGCCGAAGCAGAAGCAGAAGGTTTCAAGGAACTGCGTCGTTCTCGTTATGAACTAACCGATTATTATTATTTACATAAAAAAGTGATTGACTGATAGACTTAAGTTCAAAATTGTATCGCTGGGGTATAAGTAGTTAATTTGTTTTACGAAAAATGCCCTTTAACGCTCATTTAAGGAATGAAACGGACGGAGATTTCGGAAGTGAGAATAATGTGGCTTCCGATTCGGTATTTGCTCTCAATGGAAATAATCAAGGGGGAAGGGATTTCGGAAGTGGAAGTGGAAGTGACAGCTCGAGGCATGGATCCGATGAGAACTTGGCTCTTGATCAGGTGAGATCTAAAATCAAACATAATTACTATTAATTGTTTCTAGCTGTATACACTTAATTGTTCTTAGTTGTTCGTAGTTCATTATTTATTTTGTAGGTAAATTCGTACATTGTTAATTCTAATCGATCATTTTTGTTGTGATAGGTGCCTATGATATTTCGGCCGAAGAAAAAGAAGCAATTTCCGAATGGAGCTGCTCCACTTCACGATAAATCCCAAGGGGTCACGTTAGCCTGGCAAGATCTCAGTGTTTATGTTCCCATCAAGAGTGGGGGGATTTTCCAGAGACGGCCTACAACTCGACCATTCAAGCGAGTTCTTCATAATGGTAATCCACTATTTTTTAAGGAATACTCGTGAATTTAAAAGTGATTTAAGAATTTTAATTGTATTGTGTATGCATAAGATATTTAAAGTGTAAAAAATAGTACTTATGCAGGTAGGTAGCACTGCGCTGGGCCTATTTAGTTTACTACATAATATGTATTTATTTTATGCATCTTGGATTTTTTTCAGTGTCGGGGATTGTGTACCCGGGTAGTTTGATGGCTATAATGGGCGCTAGTGGAGCCGGGAAAACATCGTTGATCAACGTTCTAGCAAATAAAGCGGAAGGTACGTGCCTCATGCCTTTTTAATTATGTGATGAAAATGAGTTATTGTTAGTCCACTGTGACCTGTTATGTATATTTCTTAAATTAAATAGTAATTTATTAAATTATTTAGAGTTAATTGAATCAGGTAACACTGTAGTGATTAGAAATTATTAATTCTGTAATTTCATCATTTCTCTGTAAATACATGTTTCTTATACTCTTAAATTTTGTTGGTAGGTAATTTTGCCATCGACGGGGAGATTCGTGTGAATGGAATGCCGGTGGGGGGTTTCATGAGTCACATCTGTGGATTTGTCTATCAAAAAGATTTATTCTATGACACACTCACGGTCTCCGAGCACATGCACTTCATGGTAATTTCAATCTTAATAATATAATGATAATGCTCTTAATAACTTATAATCAATAGTTGGCTGTAGGTAGGCTAGATGTAACTTGGAATTCCCTAGTAATACAAACACACCTAGTTTAAATACTTAAAACTATTGCAATTGATTGTTGACTGATTTGTTTTTACTTCCCTTTGGATTTCAGGCAAGAATGAAACTGGATCGAAGACTCGGTAAATGGGAGCGACAGCGTCGAGTGGAAGAACTGACGGTTGAGTTAGGATTAAAGAAATGTGAAAACACTCCAATTGCGGGTCTTTCGGGTGGAGAAAAGAAACGATTAGCTTTTGCAGCAGAAGTAATTAAGGAATAAAATATACTTAGTTACGTGTTTTACAAATAATTTTTAGAATTAATTTGTCGAGTATTATATTTATGATTTCTTTAATCCCCAGGTACTCACAGACCCCCCAATTTTGCTCTGTGACGAGCCAACAACGGGACTAGATAGTTTTTCGGCTCAGAAGATAGTTGGGATGATGCGAAATATGGCTGCCAAAGGGAAGACGATCCTGTGTACAATTCATCAACCGTCCTCACAAGTCTTCTCAATGTTTGACCAACTCTTACTGTTGGCGGATGGTAGAACTGCTTACATGGGCAGTGCTGACGGAGCTCTGTCTTTCCTCGAGAGCAACAACTTTGTCTGTCCAGAACAATTTAATCCAGCAGACTTCTTTATAAGAACTCTAGCCGTCTACCCTGGAAGGGAGGAGGAGAGTCGACAGCAGATTAAATCTATCTGCGACACCTTCCACGTCTCTCCCCAAGCTAAGGAAATCGAGGAGAAAGTTCAAGCAGAAATTAAAAATATGGATTTTTTCACCAGTTCAGTTTCGTCCGAAGATTCTGTAAGTTATTTCAAGATTTAATTCTAACTTTTTTGTAATTATTACGGAAACTAATTCACTTTTTCACTCTTTCTACATACACTTTTGTAAGAAAATGTGTGTAACTTATATTATTTATTTCCTTATTCTACAGTTCAGTGACCAAACCATCCTTGGAGGCCACGTGTAAGTCAAAAGCTGTTTTCATAATGAAACTACCTAGTAACAATGTTCTTGCAATTTCTCGAATAATTCCAAATTTTGAAACGTGTTTGGTGGATTTACTTTTAGTCGACGACCTTTATGGCTGACCCAAACATTTTGGTTGATTTGGCGATCGTTGGTTCACTCATACAGAAATCCTAGGATTCACACTGCCCGAACGATACAAAAGATTGTAAGTTACAAACACTGCCAAATATTTTTTAAAAAACACGTATTTTGATTTTGAATTAAAGGTTGACCATTTTGGCTTTGGGATTGCTTCGTAGGTCTTAGCCTTACTGATCGGTTTCTGCTACGCCGGTGTGACGATGACTCAAATGGGAATTCAAGATGTTCAAGGGGCTGTGTTCGTTTTTATAACTGAAAATACATTTCCATCCATGTACGGCGTTCTTCACGTCTTCCCGTCGGAGCTACCCGTCTTTCTTCGGGAGAATAAAGGCGGACTGTACCGCTCTGATTCTTACTACATCTCAAAAATCATTTCACTCGTAAGAAATTAATAATAGCAACTGTGATGCTGTGAATGATACACAAACACATTTTTTTAAATCGCTATCTAGCTTTATGGAATTCATAGATTAAATGTGTTCTGTTCTGTTTTCTGTAGCTTCCAGGTTTTATATTTGAGCCCATTCTGTTTGCCTTGATAGCATACTGGATGATTGGACTAAGAGCAACAGCGGAAGCATTTTTCACAACTTGTCTAATTGTACTTCTGACAGCCAACGCAGCAGCTGCGTGTGGTTGTTTCTTCTCAGCTGCCTTCGAAAATATATCCATGGCCGTCACTTGTCTCATCCCCTTTGATTATATTCTCATGATCACTGGAGGGCTTTTTATTAATATTAGGTAATTAACCGCATTCAAAAAACAATAAGATTTTGTAGAAAAATTCAAAATTGAAGGCACACTTACAATTTTATTGGAATGGATTAATTTTGGATTTTGTAGATCACTGCCATTGTACATAGCCTGGACGAAATACTTTTCCTGGTTTATGTACGCCAATGAAGCCCTGACGGTCACACAGTGGGACGGCATAAAGAACATAAGTACGTCCCATAATATCAAGTTTTATGACAAATAGAACATTAAGTAATTATGATTTGGTAATTTAATTTTAAATACTATTGCTAACCCTGTTTCAGCTTGTGAAGGACCTCCTGGACTTCCATGTATTACGGACGGAGCTGGAGTTATTGCATCCCGTGATTTTGAAGCAGGCAACTTGAACTTTGATTTCATTGGACTGATTACTTTATACTGCGGTTTCCATACTCTAGCTTTTATCGCTATTTTGCTAAGAACTCGTCAAAAGTAAATAATAAAAAACTAGATATCTGTTTTTTCTACCTTTATTAAACTGACCGCGATCTGAATTTTAATACGTAAGAAATTGAGATGCTCTCGTACTGATTTAGCGACAATCCAATGCAATGCAAAGAAATTATAACATAATCACTATATTTATCCTTATAACATTATTTTATTTTAACTCTGACATACAAAAAAACAACAACAGCAGCTAGTAGCTAGTATAGGAATATGTAATGAACAACGAACCGACTCATTCGCATCTTGTATTATTGTGACATATCAACTTTCCGTCCAAATGACACCTACCTGAACAATGAAAGTGGTGACAGGAAAAATTAAAAATTCATTTTATATTTGAAATCTTAGCTTAAAGCTATCATTATATAACCGTATCGGGACTAACTACTAGATACAGCAGTACGGTGTAAGAAGCTCAAATCACTACACTACATTATCCGT
>JAQFZC010007875.1:0-10756 GCA_034695205.1 Dicyrtoma fusca | reverse complement strand
ATATGAAGGAATTATGCAGTCAATAAAAATTGTGATCCTTCCATGGGCGATATGCCCGTAGGGAAGAGTATCCTTTAAAACTACTATTAATTGCTCCTATGCCAATTAAAAATGTGTAATACTGATGTTTTTGTAACTGTTGCAGGTTACAGTAAAACATTGTTATCGCAGATCTTCGAGGGAAACAGGATTGAGTCATGGGCTTCCATTCATCTGTTTTACGTCAAAGTGAACGCAGTAATGCAAGATGCAGTGCTCATACGATTGCAATATGATCATAAATGAGGCGTGCTGCACGTGACTGGTATGCTTTACAAGTAAATAGTGCATTTGATTTGAAGGTTTGTTAGGGATCAGGTGGTACGTAAAGCGAAACACCCGCATTGCTTTTTAAATGAAATTAAAAATAACAGCAGGAACAAAGTAGGTTGTAACAATTAAATAGGGGATCACAACAGCTCAAAGGCAGTTATAAATAAAGATAAAGCCTGACAAGGCCACTCCAATTAAATAAATGTAAAATGTCCCTCGAAGTAAGCTATCGTCGAAACTTAAACGAATCAGTTCATATTCACCAGACAAGTATTGTTTGTACCTCGCTTCTTCTGGTTCATTTTGAAAAGGCAGCCTCAGACCAGCATCACAACCTGCTCTAATCATTGTTTGCAAGACTTTAATCATCCAGTAGTTGTAAAATCCCGTACTCATCAGCAGTTGAAATATTCTACGTGTAGCGTCCGTGTTAGTCATTAAGAAATAAAACGCTGAAGGTGATTCAAAGAATTCCTCTTTGGATACCAAGTAGTTTCTTTGAAAATAATTCGGCAAGATTTTTAACAATGGTTTAATTATGAGTTCAAAGTCCATAACTGCAACTTCATCCTGAGCGTAGATAGCACGATAATCTTGAGCATCCTTCAATTCGTAGCCAGTAAAATTCTGAACAAACTCCTGATGACGTTGAATCACGCCTGGTTGTGATCCAGAGTTTTCCATTCCAGCAACATGCTGGTTCAGTAATATTAGGAGACCACTCTTGGCTCGCAAACTAAATTTTTTCTCCACCATTTCGTTGAATGTTGTTTGTGTGCCGGACGAACTTGGGACAACCTTCAAGCTCTGCAGAAACGTAAAATATGAACTCGTAACTAAGCCTGCAATTACAATCCAAGCTGCGTAGTACCACCCAAGTTTTTTAAATAAACTTGATTTCAACTGGATTACTTGACCCACAAATGGAGAAAGAGATAGTGCAGCTCCAAGCGCCCAGTGAATTCTCCACGGACTCAACGTCAAAATAAGAATTACGAATACAACCGTTATTCCTAAGATCGCCCACGTCGCCTTTTTAAAGGGTGTTAAAAAGCTGTAGAAGCAGTTGAATTCGTCAAAATCAGGACGGTTGCTTGTCAAAAGTTGAATACGGGTTGAACTCATGACAACAAAGAAGTCAATGTTCAAATTAGGAGATACGCTTCCTCCGAACATAGCTGCCTTTGAAAAGCAATCGTCTTCATTAAAGCGGTCAGTCCCTTTAGCAATTGTGAAATTTAATTTTTGGGACATAAGTAACAGAAGCTTTAAACCTGGAAATGGAAAGCTCACAGACCTCACACGCGCTTGAGCCATAGTCATACTCTTAGCTTTTTCCCACTGTGCATCCGAAATGGAACGAAAACTCCAACCATGCAGTTTTACGTCGTGTCCAAAAAAATTGCGTCTTTCAATTTGCAAGTTTTCTAAAACTTTGGCATATGACGCCCACCCTTTTAAAATTATATGAGGAATCCGCGTGCAGACAAACTGACCCTCCTCACACAATGACAGTCTTTGCTGAACAATTGAGGACGGTATTTCAAACAGAAAGAAGTTAAGCGGAAAAAAACACAAGTCCGCCCTTTTGTATCGGAATATTTGCGCTCCTAGTCTGCCGGGCAAAGCTGGGACCAAAAGTATGAATATATCTCGTTGATGGTCAACATGCCGGTAAAATAATTTGGGTAAAAAGGGATGATTTACGTAAACGGAACGGTTTGCCTTGGAAACGATTGAGACTTGAATGAAGCAGACTTCTCGATGTTTCGTCGTTTGATCTTTCCTGGAAATTTTGCTAACGTTACTGAAAAGTTGCAGAGTAGACTGGAAGATGAAACCGAGATCAAAACTAATTTCATCTTGCACTGCTCTTACAACCGTTTCTTCGTTACTGCCTGTCATTACAACAAAAATGCATTTCTGAAAAGGATACACAAAGTCTAAAAAGAGAGGAGAAGAGATTCGCGCGTAGAGTTTAGTCGGGATTGGGACTGCTGTACTTGGCAAAACGATTAATAAGTAAAGCAGTACTACAGGTTTAAACAAGAGTTGATTCATGTTTAAAGTATCAAACAAATGTCTTTACTTCTAGTTTTTAGTATTTAGCAGCGTTTATTGGCTGTGTAATTCTTACGGAAAGATTTAAAATAAGTTTATATTTGCTTTTTTAAGGCTGTCTGTACGTTGCACTGCCCGCGAGTGGCAATGCAAGATAGCACTATATAATGCTTCAGTCCATTTATATTGGAAAAGAACTCAATTTGTTAATACTTGTTGAGTGTTAAGGCGGAGATTGACTACGCGATTGAACAAATCAAACTACACCCAATTTATTGCTTCAAACTCAAAAGATTTAAATTGCTCAACCATATTGAGTCTCTTTAATCGGGCTCTTCGCCCTCTTATGGTTTCCTACGGTTTGTGGTTCAGTTGCTTCGGTGCGGTTTACAGTTAGCAGATGATACGGTTCGGATTGATCTCGGGACCGAATTCTAAATTAGCGGTTAAACAATACAATTTCTTAACACAAAAAAAAGATTAGGTAGTTTTAGCGTCTTTATACTATATGTTTGGTTCCAGATCGTTTCCATACGATTCTTGATTCTTCATGTTTTAATTTTTTTGCAAAACTGTTGAATGCTGTAACAATTTTTGAAAATTGCATTCTCAATGCAACAAATACTACAAGTTTCGATACGGTTAACCTTGTAACCACAGGTTCGGTTCGGTTCACATAAGAGAAAACCCGTGATTCGGTTCAGTTTCCAAGCACAACTGAACAGTAAGCATACTATTCCGACACAGTTTCCGCATTAGAAACAGTTATGCACACGGTTCGGTTCAGTTTCGGTTTGTTTGAGAAAAAACCGAATCGTTTGAACCGATACACTCTTCGTATCATCAAATTGTATGTCGAACATTTTATGCCCTAAATTAATCTGTTCTGTCAAGAAAGTATAATAGAGTTTTCGCCTGTAAGCAACAAGACTGTCGAACACAGTCGTGTACGTCTATTTTTATTTTCATAAGTGTTGTTGGTATTTCTTCGGGTGATCCTTATCCTTAACACTCCACCTAGAAACACTCAACGATACATTCGCCGGGCTTTGAATTATTCAATAAATATATTACTCGTCTCTCTAGCAACAGTGATTTTATTGATTCAAGAACCCAAGATTGATATAAATTACATGCCAAAGCTAAACGCTCAGTTTAACCTTCTGTAATAAATTCTCTCAGCGAGACCGTAGGAACCAAATTCGAATTTTGGCGATACATTGTTGCATACTATTTGGTTGCTTTGCTGTCTGGAGATGTAAATGTATCAGGGCTGCGACGTGGGTTTAACCAGGGTTTAATAAAAGCCACTAATTTAGGCAAAACATAAAAAGTATTACTTCTGGTATACACACATCTGCGAATCCATTAAGCATAGGTTTGTTTGTAGATCTTATACGTGAGACTAGATGGAATTAGAGAGAACTGACCTTAGTAATTGAAGATGTCGATTTTTTGTTGTTGGCCTGTAAACAGTAAAGGATTTTGCATTTATGTCTTTATCGCAAATTACAAGTTTCATCCTTTTTTGACTTTTTCAATCTCAAGTTAAAAGTGTAAGATCCAAATATCCTTTCCTGCCCTCTAAGAATAAAAGTGCTAAACCTCTGCCTCGTAAGACTTTCTTCGGTGGCAGAAGAGAGCATGGTTGTAGCACACACACTTGTTTCGCTCATTGGGAGAAACAAATGTACACATTTAAAACTAAACAAGGGTGCTTATAGTGACTATTAGTAGACATAAGCCTTACGTCAGACTTGTCATTACTGAAGGGCATGCAATGCTATTACAGATAATTAAATAATAGCTTTACAATAGTAAACAACGTTTGGGAAACCCCGAATGAAACAATTGTGTACTTTAATGCTAAAAATAGCAAGTTCTATAATTACGGTCATTGCTAAATGCAATTACATTGTAAGTTTATATAGACATTTGTTTATTTTAATTTCAATTTATCAGGGAAATTAGCAATTCCGTTGTAATAAGAAATCATATACGACTAGTTCCATCCATCAGTCTTGATTCTTGATGTATTTACTTAAGCTCACTATCATTTTCTGTGAGGCTTCTGTTTCTAGTTTCTGCCAGTAAAAAGACCTTGAACTTAACACAATTTCCATTTTTACGCAAAAATAAAGTATTTTTTGCTGTTTTGTTTTTACGTCTTTAACAGACTTAACAGCAAGCAATTATTTTTCTATTTTTTTCTTCCTAACTACGCGTAATACGTTGCGTTGGTATGGACTTGTTTCTTTTCTGCCTATGGCTAGAGCATTTTTTTTTGCAGGTTACTCTTCCTTTGTCTTTTCTTCGATTTTGGCAGAAAAGACCCGAGGAAAATAATTTCCTAATTGAAGTGTTGGGTCTGCCGAGCTTATGGGGTTTATTGGTAAAGACGGGCGTTGGGATTCTTGGTTGTTGAGGCTTCTTGAGGCACTTTGGGTCTTGAGTTACGTCTGGGAATTAATTCGAGGAGAAAATGTGGCTTTATTTCTTTGTTTGCTGGGTGCATTAGTATCAGTGTGAAAAAGATGGATGAGGTGTCAGGTCCACCATAAATATATATTTTGTATGGCCTCTGGATATAATTACCTATATAGCTAAGGCAAAAAGTAAAGAGGAAATTATAGTTGGTGTTTTATCTATCAAAATTGGGCTCCTGGAAAAATTGTCTATTGCCTTATTACGGCAGGGAAAGTCAGAGGAAACGTCAGGGAAAAAGAAAGCATCCACAAAGAGCAGTAAACAAAATGTGGTGCTTTTTAATTTTTGTTTGTCTGAAATTAAGAAAATATTTCTTAAATTCTTTAGACGTTCCACTACTAAACGTCAAGTAAAACTTAGTAAAAAATGTAAAAGTTAATTTTAAAGGATTTTTTAACAAAGCAAAATAAATTGTGAAAAAATTAAGTTACTGCATACTGTTCAAAATTTGAATGGGATATAAATGCTGTTTGCTATTAGTTTTATTAAAAAGCTTAATAGCATTGCAAAGTATGCACTACAGCTGAAACTAAAAAATGCAGTTTGTTTTTAAAACAATTGTAATTTTTGTACAGTAGTGCCTCTTGTTTATTGATAAGCGAAATGAGTTTTGAATTTATTGGCTCCGTAAATAATGCACATGTGCATAGATAATGAAAATGTGACAGTTCTAAATGAATCTGTGGCCTCATTTGGAAATGTTTCAATTCCCCAAGAGCATCTTTACGGACAAAATGGTTTTTCCAGCAGATATAATCATAGCAGTTGCAGTTCCAGCACTACTGGTGCAAGGAAGGCGGGAATGCATTTGCTATCACGTACACACAAGTTGAAGTCGATGTCCGGGCAACCGAGTCAAATGCAAAATAATTACATAGCGTGGGTAAAGAAGCATTTTAAACGATATGCGTAAATATCAAGTTTACACATTTCATATGGTATTCTTCAAAAGCAGTAAAATCAGTATTTATCACGCCTGTCAACGGCATAATATACAGATTTGTTTAAGCTTTCTAGAAAGTGGTAAAATTGGTATTTGTCCTTTTTTAAACGTAGTGGAATTGCTATTAGTTCATTTAAGAAAGTAGCAAAACTGGCATTTGTCCTTTTTTGAAAGTAGTAAAGACGGGATTTTTCTTTTTTTAAAAGCAGCATTAGTGCTATTCGTCATTTTTCAGAAGTACTACAACTAGTATTTGTTCTGTCTAGAAAGTAGTAAAACTGGTATTTGTGCTTTTTAAAAGTGGTAAAACCGGTATATTTGTCTTTTGTAAAAAGTAGTTAATTGATATTATATCCTTTTTAAAAAGTAGCAAAATCGCTCTTTGTCCTTTTTAAAAAGTAGTAAAGCTGGTATGTGGCCGTTTTTAAAAGTATTCAACCTTGCATTTGTCCTTTTTTAAAAGTAGTAAGCGTTGTATTTGTCCTTTTTAAAAATAGAAAATCTGGTATTTTAAAAGTAGTAAAACCGGTATTTTTGTCCTTTGTAAAAAGTAGACTATTAATATTAGTACTTTTTAAAAAGTAGTAAACCTGGTATTTGTCCTTTTTAAAAAGTAGTGAAGCTGGCATTTGTTTTTTTAAAGTACTAAATCTGGTATTTGTCCTTTTTAAAAAGTAGTTAACCTGGTATTTGTCCTTTTTAAAAAGTAGCAAAACCGCTATTTGTCTATTTTAAGAAGTAGTAAAACTGGTATGTATGTGGCTTTTTTTAAAAGTAGTCAACCTTGTATTTGTCCTTTTTAAAAAGTAGTAAAACTGGGATTTGTCTGTTTTTTAAAGTAGTAAAACTGGTACTTGTTTTTTTAGAAAAGTACTAAATCTGGTATTTGTCCTTTTTTATAAGTAGTTAATTGATAATTTTCATTTTTAGAAAATAATAAAATGATTGTTTGTACTTTTCAAAAAGTAGTGAAATTTCTATCTGTACTTATTAAAAACGCGTTGGAAACATACTGAATGTTGGGCCTTACGCCACAATGCCTCTTCACCCACGACATAGACCTTGTATGTTATATCCTTCTGCACAGGTCGTTGCTTGTCTAGTCTGTGAGTGCGTTTTGTGTCTTATGTACATAAAACTTTGCTGTATAATAATATAGCTCCGAGTCTTTAGTCCGTAGCTCCTTGAAACTTCCGAGACCTCTCACTGTCTAGCCGAATATCCGATTCGGAGTTTGTAGCCGAAGGAAGGCTCGGTTCGGTGGGCTCTCTTCGGAGAGAGTTTGCCTGGAAAATCGTGGAGGTAATCGGAATCATCTGTGTGCCCTGAGTGAGTGTGTGTGTGTGTGCGTTGGTTGAAACTAAACAAGACATTTCCAACGGAAACAAGTGAAGCACTTGAGCAACGAGCCAGCCAGCCAGACGACCTGTCTGCGTCCCTCCTCGGAGCTTCGCCCGCCTTCCCCCGAGACGGCCGAATGGAATTCGGCGCTTTTTCTTACAACTGGCTGCAATTCTGGCCATTTTTGGCGATGCAAAAAATGCTATCTGACTTTCTCTATAACTTTAAAAGGGAATTTAGTACCTAGTTTTACACTTTTTTGGAAAGGTTAAATTACTGTTTTGACCACTTATGAAGTGCTCCTCACTCCTTTTGGCCATTTTAAAAATGCCATTTTCCTGTTTTGACCTTATATAAAGTACTCTCCGCTCCTTTTGGCCGTTTTTAAAAATGTTATTTTCCTATTTTGACCTTTTATAAAGCGCTCTCGGCTAATTTTGGCCGTTTTAAAAAATGTTATTTTCCTGCTGTGACCTTTTATAAAGTGCACTCGGCTCCTTTTGGCCGTTTTTAAAAGTGTCATTTTCCTGTTTTGACCTTTTATAAAGTGCTCTCTACTACTTTTGACTGATTTTAAAAATGTTGTTTTCCTGTTTTCGATTTTCGTAAAGTGCTCTCCAAGCCGTTTGACTCTTTTTAAAAATATGAGTTTCATATTTTGACATTTTCTTAAGTGCTCTCTACTCATTTTGGCCGTTTTTAAAACTGTTCTTTTCACTGTTTTGATTTTTTTTAAAATGCTTTCCACTCCTTTTGACTCTTTCTAAAAATGCCAGTTTCTTCTTTTTATCCTTTAAAAAATGCTATTCTCTATGTTTAACTGTTTTGGAAGAGGTTAGTTATTAACTTTGTACACCTTGGAAAATGTTAGTTTCCAATTTAGACCTTTTTAAAAAGCTATTAACTCTATTTTAACAGTTTTTGAAAAGGTTATTTAATTCTTTGAACCCTTTGAAAAATGGTAATTTCCGATTTTGACCTTTTTAAAATGCTATTCACACAGTTTTAACAGTTTTTGAAAAGGTTAGTTATTAATTTTGACCGCTTTGAAAAATGGTAATTTCCGATTTTGACCTTTTTAAAATACTATTCACAGTTTGAACAGTTTTTGAAAAGGTTAGTTAATAATTTTGACCGCTTTGAAATACTATTCACAGTTTGAACAGTTTTTGAAAAGGTTAGTTAATAATTTTGACCGCTTTGAAAAATGGTAATTTCTGATTTTGACCTTTTTCAAATGCTATTCACAGTTTTAACAGTTTCTGAGAAGGTTAGTTATTAATTTTGACCGCTTTGAAAAATAGTAATGTTCTGTTATGACCTTTTAAAAATGCGATTAACTCTATTTTAAGAGCTTTTGGAAAGATTAATTACTAATTTTAAACCCTTTTGTGAAAGCTTTGTGAAACAAGCTCTTTTGTAAAACGTTCATTCTTTCCATTATGATTCCAAGTCCCAGATTGTGAATTTAACGTGGTGTTTCGCACTTTGGGAAAAACTGCTGCTAAGACATTTTGCATTTCTAAACAACTTTCTGTCTTTATGCTTTCTCCGATCCGTATATGCTTTCACCATACACCTAATACATCTTTACATGCAAACGAGAGAAATTCGGCGCGTCGCGTCGACGTGGATGACGTTATTAGAAAGTTCAAAGCCCTCACGCTTAGTCTCCAGCGTTCAGCTCAAAGTCACTCTCCAGCCAAATATGTAACCAGGAAGGCACTAGGAACGAAACTTTGGGTGAAAGCAGGGAAAGTACATATAGAATCTGGAGCTGAAACTGAGAATGTACGTGCACAGGCCTCAGCTTTCCCCAGTCTTTCGTCTTTCTATGCATTTCTTTCCAAACCAGCCGCCTGCCTGACTGTCTGGCTGGCTGGCTCGCTGACTGGATCACGTACGTAGGTACTTTATGATATTTTTGGTAGGCTCGCTTCACGTTGGGAGGCCATAGAAAAAAAACGGGACGAATAAGTCGAGCACTGGAGTGGAGCTTCGCTTCAGTCTTGCTTTGCTTCCCATCGAGTCGAGTCGACGGCAGAGAACTTTTGACGGACGAACGACAGACACGCAAAACACACACAGAGACAGACAGAAGCTGCGTCTGGCACTCACTTTGCAGGCAAACAGACACCAAAATTCCCGGCTTTAATTTACACAATTTAAGGTTTTGCCCAGTAATTGCAGTTTTGCACATTTTGTCTGTTTAACCTTAATCCCACGCCCAATTCGCTCTGTCAACAGTTGCCAGTCTAAAAGATCAAAAGTCCATCCGAGTGATCAGTGATCAGTGGAATTTAATCCGGAAAACAAGGACGCTGTCAATTTGTACAGAAACCAGAAACCAGATCTGTCTTTCTGTCTCTCTGACGTCGACACTGAGTGCACATAGTACATTAGATCCGAATTTCGGTTTTCGGTTTTCGGATTTCGGATTTAGTAGATTTATTGAATGTTTGCAATACAATAGAGAAAAGTTGCAAGTTTCTCCTTTCTCGGAGCAGACAAAGTTGGCTTGTGTGTGTGTGTACGTGGGACATTGACTTTTCGATTGAGCTGCTTTGCGTCGGCTATTTTTTTTCGGTGGTGGCTAAAGAAGGCTCAAGAATTGAATTGCATTGCATTGTGGCATTCAACAACGTGTTGCTGGGTGGTCGGTTTTCGGTTGTCGGTTTTCGGTTGTGGTAAAAAAAAAAATAGACGGCCGTCTACATTACATACAGTCACAGTTATAAAGTCAAGGGGGAAAAATTCGGGTATCGGACCGAAGAACTTGAGGACAGAAAGAAGCTACTAGCAACAGCAGCAGCAGACTTGAAACTACTTCGATTAACTTCAAAGCAGGTTGCAGTCAGTTGGCTGTAAACAAGTTTCGGTTTTTCGGGTTTTTAACCTTAAACTCACTATTTGACTGTCTACAGTTTGTTGTTTGCTCGTTGATGAGTTTAAACAAGTTTAAATAAATAAATAAAACGCGCCATTTACATTCAAGCCGCCCCATTTCACTTCACTTGTGGTAACAAGGCCGCTTTATTCATTATTTAGTGATCTAATTAACTACAGAGGAAAAAAGTACTAATATTTAATAGCAAATTTTACAAGTGCGGTAATACAATAATTGTTTATTACGAAATAATTTGAGTGAAGTTTCATTGTTCACTGTACAATCAACAAAAAACAAGTTGAAGCCTTTTTGAAGCAAGCACGTCACGGACGGGTAAGCTTTTAATTTTTAAATCTGTTAACTATGCGCTTAGGTTCTTAATTTATAGACCTTCAATGCAGTTATAAAAATGTTTTCGAAATTTAATTGCCTCGTCGTATTGTTAGTATAATTTCTTAATTATTACGTTTAAGTTCACACCAATTCCTCTCCACACGATTCTCGGCAGTTTCGTCCTTAACCTTTTCAAAACGGTAATTTACTCAGTTTGGAATGGCTTTGAAAATAGTTATTTGTAATTTTTACCATTTTAAAAATGGTAATTTGTAGTTTTGACCATTTTAAAAATGTAATTTACTTGTTTTGACTGTTTTGAAAAAGAGTTATTTACTAGTTTTGACCGTTTTGAAAAAGTGTTAATTACTCGATTTGACCGTTTTGGAAAA
>JAQFZC010007874.1:0-10759 GCA_034695205.1 Dicyrtoma fusca | reverse complement strand
TGAAGTAAAAATACAGTAGGACAAGCTCCAAAACATGAACAGTCAACAGCGGTCTATCAACTATCAACTATGGCTGTCACGTAATTTGTAAGTACAAAGTAAGTGTTGTTCCAGAAAGTTTTGTCGTACCGACAACTTATATTTATTTTTGCAAAATACTCTCCCTTGAGGCCTAGCGCCTATGGGAGGACCGACAACTTATATCAATAGCCTATATAAAACTATCCTTCTGAATGTTGATGAGAACCGGTACTTTAAAAACAAGGTGTGTTAACCATTGAGACGACAAAACTCTGTTGTCTGTTGCAGACTTCTTCGGCTTGCAAGTTATAATTATGATTAAGAGTTCATGGTATTGGTACCTGATTTCACTGCAGTTACAAACTAACTAGTCCAAAGTCATAATTTCTGATTAAATACCAACAACCAACTGGCATTTAAATTAAAACCAACTCCTGCTCTTATTCAGAAACGACTGTTGACTGAAATAATTGGAGAACCTCTGTCTGGCCTAAGTACATATAAGTATATCAACAATTGTGAAACGAAGTTCAACTGCTTTTTAATCCTTTAAAATTCAGATCCTTGTCCTTAACTGCTTACTCGCAAGCAATTCACTTCAACATGACAAAATCTAAACAACAGCCATTCATAAAACAATGATCAATGATATGATTTGACTGTAGACACATAATTACTTACCTATTTCAACAATTCATACTGTTTACTACATACGAGCTACACACAACTTAAGCAATATCTAATTATCAATTATCGTTTGCAACAATCAACATTAAATCCTTACCCAGTTACTGACATCGTAATCGTGCAAAATGTCCAGTTGACAGTGACAGTAAACAGGCAACAGGACCAAATTATGATTTAAATGAACAATCACATCGATCACAAACAAACTCAAAGAATTGTACTTCGTATATGTACTTATTTATAGTAATCAACAGCCAACAGCTACACAACTGAGCAATGCAATTAATTTGCAGATTAATTAAACACCTTTTGCAAAGATGAAATAGGATCGAGGAGGCAATCAAAACTCCGAGCTCTACAGCCTACAGCGTCTTAGGGATGAACGGCAGCCTGAATTTTTCATTTTGATGGATTCTTGCGTTCTTTCTAAATTCTAATCTAAATCAGCACATTTATTTTACCGCCGCATGCTTCGCTCCTTTTTCGACTCCAATCATCAGCACTGCGGAGTGCCATAGACTGCGTATCCGTTATACAATACTATTTTGTTATAAATTATAAATAATTAATAATTATACTAACCTACAAAATCTTTTATTACAAAATTAATTAGAGTAAAGGCTTCTAATTGTGGTAGTCTTGCAACTGTAGTACCCCCCTGTTTTCTCCAGTGTCAAAGGTTATTTAAAATTTAATATACCTTCTTTAGGAAGGTATATATCGAGGTTTCAAAACCAGGTGCGCTCGATTTTGATTTACCGTTGTCACTGGAGAAACCGCAGGGGGGTACCACAGTTACAAGACGACCACAATTAGAAGGCTTTACCCTACTTTTTAAATACTATTATGCTAATAATTATTATTTACACTATACTTGAATGAATTAGATTGTAAATGAATCTTAAAGAAGATCTGAGGGGAGAACGAAGGATGTTAATGTACCTACCAATATTTTAGTTATTCAGTTTAGTTAATTTGTGAATATTTCTAATGGTTGTTTTCTCCACTAACTTTAAGGCTACTTTAGGTAGGCAAAGTCTCATCTGTGGTAGCTGAGGGGGGAAGGAAGGAAGTTAAAATTGCCTTATTTTAGTTACTCGGTTTTGTAGTGGACGGTAAAAAATGAAATCTAGTCGCAAAATTATTCAAGATCAAGGAAGGCAAAGTAGTATTGTCATCATAATCAATAATGACAGTACTTAACTGAGAACGGGTTCTCAACTGGCATTACCGATGCCCGTGACAGTCAATTGGAGATGAAATTGTACCATCCTATACTGTGTTTTTTATGGAAGCTGCCTTCTATGAGTGTATAATTATCATGCACTATCACAGTCTGGATGGTTGGGGTTCAAACGTTCAAAGCCTCGTCCAGACTCAGTCACCTACATATATTATATAGTATCATATTGCTATATTCTTTGATTCAATGCTATAGCAGCAGCTATAATATTTATTAATGGCTATAGGAAATATAATGGATCTGTATCTTTTATTTCAACTTATTGGCAATTGCATCTCGCTGACTAATAGGTACTATGTACTTTATATAAAAGATAAACATTGCATTGCATTGTAATGATGGCTATACCTACAACTAAACTTTTATTGTTTCATTGAGATGAAGAAATATTTGCAATGATTCATTATTGTAAACCACGAACTTAATACGGTTTGACTCGTACTTTAATATTGCAATATCTGCCCTCCAACGCAATGTTTACATGTTATTATAATTTGTAAACAGGCTTTATCCGTACCGTATACATTCACATTTGTCATTATAATGCATATCTATTAGTTGTTTTTTAACACTGCAGAGCCTTTCCTTCTAACATTCCTCAATGGGCTTCAGCAAATTAAAAGCTACAAAGTTAATGTTAGTAGTACATATTATGTAGTATATTGTTAAGCAGTGGTATAAAGACTAAAGACAAAGACAGCAAAGAGTGAAGACACAAAGGCGTGTGTGCTGTATGAAATTAAAAATCGGGCAGGAGGGATACGACGGATCATTTCAATAGTGCTGGGATAGATCACAAAAAGTATTAATTTATCATTTAAGGTACATTATTACAGTGTTTGAACCACAAGTATGTAAGGGACAAATGCTGGTACAATATTATGGACAACTAAAAACTCAGCATAGCCAAAGAAGGAGTCATTTTGAGCAAAATGAAGCAAACTTGCTCTTTTCTCATCTGAAATAAAATGCAGGTCTTGCTTTAGTTGCCTTCAATTCCCTTTCAAGCACGAATTTATTACACAGACATTAGCAACACTAAGCGATTTTGTAATTAATTAAAATTCCAAATAAGAAACAATAACAATTGCTAAATAACATTTATGAAGTGGTCATGGATGGATGGATCAAATATTAGTGATAATACCTATGAGTATGCACATATCAAAAACCCTGCTGTCTCCTCCACCCATGCATTCATTGATCGATACATTCAGTAGACATTATACATACAGTATTCAAACTGAGTAACTGTATAAAAGGAATCAGCTTTATTGCAGGAACTATAACTGGATTGCGTGTCTTTGCCTTAATTCAAGGTTCAGTTTGAAACTCAAACTTGTAAGTGATATTATTTGATAAAGTTATTATAATACTAGGATTTATTTACAGAAACATTATCTCCTTCGTATTTTCTGATTTTTCCCCACATACAGCTGGAAAATGTGGCCGAAATTCATTGCCGTGCTGACTTGGACGATCCTGACGATTGCAAGACGAGTGGAAAACGTCCACCTGGAACGCAACAACGTAGCAAACGATAAAATGGAAGATTTTGGAGTTATCTTTGAGGAACTGTCAGCTCCAATATTTTACGACAATTTTGTTCCAATTGTGTATAATTTTGAAATTCCAAACTGGAGCATATCAGTAGCAAACTTGGCTAGCTTAGCTGAGCAGCTGAAGTACAAGTCATCGGATTGTTCAACTTTGTCAACAGCACAGGAAGATCTTACAAATTTAATATTCTGCAAAAATATCACAAGGGCTGCTCACGAAGTACATAGTCAAATTGTATCGCTAGTAAAACAATCGGAGCCCATTTTTTATTCATTAAAAAATTCGAAGGTTAAAGAAACCAAGGAACATCAAGCATTAGAACAACTTATGAAAATGAATAGGTTAAATGAATTGCAATTTTCCTGTGCTGATATTAATCCTCACTTTTCAGACTTGCCTCTCCCACCGCAAACCTTCGAAAATTATTTAAATAATCTAAAATTTTGCTCCTATACGAACATCGTCATTACAAAGTCATTCAAGTCCAAAGACAAGATTAGTTCGGTCATTTCAAAGCGTTTATCGTCGCTGTTGATTGACAGTAGTGGAAAAACTCAACCGGACCTTAACAAATCGTCAATTTTTCAAAATTTTATTTCCTCTTATGAAACAAGTCTGATAGCTGAAATGAATCTTTGGAATAGTGCGGTTTATACTTGTCAATCTAACTTAATACCATCCACATTAGTGCCTAAAGAAATATTGATGGGATCACTTGTCAAAACGAATGCACTTCTACAGAATGGTTTGAATCTCTCAATTCCAATCGACGCACTAAATATGGAACGCTACTACAAGCACAAACTAGCAGACTGTGTTTTCCTTACAAATGGAACATTTGCTGTTCGCATCCTTGTCCCAGTGGTCAACCCTCAAGCAAACTATTTTCTAAAAAAATATTACACAATTCCCTTTCTTCAAAAAAACAATAATCAAAATAAAAATTATTCAGTATGTGAATTAGCAAACGTTGGAAGACACTACATCGAAGATTCTCAAACGAACAGGATTCTTTTTAAATCCTTGTGTAGAGCAAATGAGCTGTGCAAAGTCCCAGACGTGACCGAGCATCCTAGTACAACTTCGACATTCTGTCTTTCAAGTATTTTACGAAACAGCAACAGTAGTCACCAATACGATGAATCATTAAAAAAATCGTGCCCTTTAAAATGTGATTCAATGGATTCTGACCTAATTCCTTTTACACAGAGGAAAGGGGCCAGTCGCTTCGTAGTTCTAGGGGATGCCTCTACAAACGTTACAATTCAATGTGGTTCCAGTTCCAACTCTTTAAAGAAGCAAACTGTACAACTACACGACAATGCTACTCTCCTGATATCACTTCCGTGTTCCTGTAGTATTTTACAAAGCCCAACGAATGAAATTCTTCGGTCTTATTTTCCGTGCGAACAAGATGCGAGCTTACTGAGGCTTAAGTTCGTAAAAAATATATATTCTTTTGAGGGTCCAGCTCCAATTACTGTACCAAGTACTAAAAATAAATCGGTTTCTGCGATGGCCGAAGAAAATACAATTTCTCCGTTAAAGCGAGACATTTTGTATAGCAAGTATATCAGTCTTGAAAAGAAGTTTAAAGAGCTGAGCCACTCTTGTTTACTTCTCAATGAAACTTTTCAACAAGGAATGTCAAAAATTTTGGAGAAAGTCACTGATACAGACACGTTTCCATTTCAGAGCCAACTGATTAGCGACAGTCTGAATAATCATAGCTTGTACTACAACGTTCTTGCACAATTTTCGACAAATCCGATCTATTTTTCAGATTTGTTGTGCTTGATTCTTATGGGATTAATTACCCTCATTGTAGCGACACTAGGAACTTTGATTTATTTTGTGTTCCGTCTGTACAGATGGAAACAAGTTGAGCCATTCAAGACGGATCGAGCTCCTGTTTATAATCCCACCATGGCCACTACGGATAAGCAATAATTTAATATGGATACCTTGATTTCGGCATGTGACAAAAATATTATTAACACTTGCTGTGCAATCCAAGAAGGATTACATCAAATGTGCAGTATAAGTACAATGTAAAACCAAAATAAAGTTCATTATGTTGAATAAATACATAGTCGCACAAGGTGCAAATAAATCCCACACAAGTGTTACCCGAGTAAGATGTAATTATTTTTGAAAACATTACTTAAAAAGAGTAAAACTCAATATTTAAAAGAAGTAAATGAATAACGACATACATTCTACCAATGCATTTTTTTGCTTTTTAATGTACTGAATAATTTGAAAACATAAAACTGAAACTAGAAAAAAGAAAGAAAGGAGGACAGTGTCAGCTTTGTTTGTTCGTTTGAATAAAGTTTGTCTTTCTCTCTCTCTGAAGACTTAAACGCTATATGCTTTACGACTACGGTTTGAACCTATTTAGTGTATAAACACCATCTTTTAAATGTAAACATGATACTTATTATTAACTGGGCAATTAGTATTTGTATTCCTTTTCCGCATTTAAATAACACGTGCCGTGCATTACCGCTATCAGGCCGTGCCTACTAGCAGAAAGATGGGACGAAAAGGCCAAAAAAGTATGAGGTAGATAATGAAGTCACTGTCTACTTTGTGTCGCGCTTCCTAATATTGGTTATCTAATTCATGCATTAATTTCATTCCTAAAGTGTACGACAATACATTCAATACTTAGCCACGGGGCCAGATGTCGAGACGTGGGTACTACAGAAGAGATGCAACTAAGCCAAGGAGGGGGGGATGCTACTAATCGAGGGGGCTAATTGTAATTAACGGTCATTTACGGTATATGTGAACGTCATGTACACATAAAAATACAGCGGGTAACATGCATAGTTAAGTACGTCTTACATCAACACAAAAGCATTTCAAACAATTTTTTGCAACCAAAGAGGGTCAAGTTTATTACGCAACAGTAACACACAAGTATAATCATTAATACATCACTCAACTCAGATTCAGCACAATAACACCATTATTTCACCAAAATTATTCTAAGAAAATCTAACTACAAACGTGTAGAAAATATTACATCTAAGTCAAAAAAATCTAGAGTGAAAGAATTCTACAACTACAAAAGCAGCATGTTAAAGAATGCGTGCCAAGTAAATGAATAGGGAACTCAAATATGAGCTTTCTAAAAACGTAGTGCGGTAGCATTTCTATGCATTACTACAAATACAAACAAAAAATTAGAAGTACAAGAATGAAATAAGATTATATCCGTCTTAATTCGATACTTATAATACTCCCTTAAAATCAGTACACTATAGTATCTAAATCACTTAAGCTGTTAATATATTTCAACTACTTCATTTTCAACCTCTAGTCCAATTTCTGAGTTGCCATCAACTTCATTGTGCTCACCTCATTAACAATATCTCTGGAAAACTCGACCCTCCACTGCAAAATCATTTTGTTGTATCGTATTTTTCTCATCAACAATAAACTTACGCCTTTCAACTGTTCATCGGATACGATCGTCCTTCGTCCTCCATTTGATAATAGAAATAAGGAAATCAAGGACCAACTGAGGGAGCCTATGTAGCAAAATAAAATAACAACAGTCAACCAATTTAATGAATTCGTGACTTTCTGAGTCATTTTGGAAATATCATAAGGAACCACTCACAATGCAATGATGTGGTGATTACGTGTTTGGGTTAGTAAATGATTTTTTAAAAACTGAATAAACCCTAGTAAGCTATATATCATGAATTCATTTAACCTTTCACGCGCTATGGTCGCTGGGACGTAATCAAACTCTATGCCATGATCCTCATTACGTTCCCAAACAACTTTATAGTATAGTTCACCCGAAACGTCAAGGCGATCGGCTCTATCCACAGCTATCGCCCGCCGTCTACGATCAAATTTTTCAGAATAAATTTTGATTTCCTCATTGTTAACGGTTTTCTTGTCCGCCTGTTGCTGTGCGTCTTGAGCTACGCTACCATTAATGTCCATTTCGACGTCATTTTCGGCACCGGAAATGTTATCGACGATATCACGGACATTTAACACATCCGCTTCACGATCAATTCCACTCCCTCCATCTTGATCTTCTTTCTTCTGTTTGTAAGAAATATTTCTCTATTATTGTTTCGCTCTACTAAACCATCAACACAGTTTCTAGTATAAAATGACAACGTTCGAGCTTCCCCTGTAAACATTTTAATCATACAGAAGGGGGGGGGACGGTTATATGAATAAAGTTTGGTTCAGTTTTGGGGGCGAAATACTCGTCGGTGAAGCTTGAAAGTATTTTTAACGTATTCTTCGTTTAATTTTGATACTAATCAAGTCACAATTTTGTTGAAATCTGTAGTTTACAACAGGTTTTAGATCTGTTAAAACTTATCCCTTCGTTTCAAGTTTTCCAAAACCGCATTTTCTGTTTGACGAATTTGAAGTTTTTTTGTTATTGGTTCTATATTTGTAGCCTGATTTTAATGAATCTTTTTGATAACGATTTCCCATAAACTGCTCTTTAAAAAACACATTTCAAATCAAACATCCTTGTTTGGATTCCACAGTTATTCGGTTTCAAAGCCCTAAATGACACCATGAAAGTTTCGTGTTTTTGGTTTTAAGCCCTTCTTAGTACTAATAATAAAAAATGTATGCTCCTATTTGGCCTTACTGTAAAGGCAAGTGTACGTGCTACGGGAAAGATTTCAATTTTCGATACCTTATTACTGATTGCGGTCAATACGTCATATTCTTTAAACATACCCGGATTTTTCAACACGATCGGGTTGATTTGATTTGAACTTTATTAAAGTGTTATTTAGTCCAATAATTTGGCTGTCGCAACTCTTAAGCGAAAAAACCCTTCCGTTTTTTCACTGTTCTACATGCAAAATTAGTACACGCAACTATTTATCCTGTTTTGACTTCCCTGAGTTGGAAGAGGTTTGCCCTGTAGGCGTATTCGGGTTCGGAAAACATCCGAATGCGGGTTTACCCTTTAAACCAGAATTACAGCGCCAACAAAAGTGACAGAATATTGAAATTTTGCACAGTACATAACAGAAATATGCTTAACAAATTAAAATTTTGCTCGCTGCTCGAGCGCTTTAAACAGGTCAGCAAAACTACGCTTAACTTTGTTCATATAACCGCCCCCTCCCTTCTGTAAATACGGACTAACCACCACAATGCGAGTTACGGCTATGACGACTTTCTTTTTAACAACAATTTCCGCAGCAGCAGCAGGTGGGACGATCAAAGGCGAATTGGAACTTGAAACGGGAATATTCTTCTTCCTCTTCTTCGTTCCTTGTTGGGTTTCTTCAAAGGCAGAGATAAATTCAGGGCAATCTCTGAGGTTCTCCGTCGGCTCCCATGTATTATCAGCGCTAAATTCCAAGGTCAAAAGGTAAATATATATACAGTAATCAGCGCTCATTTTATATACAATCCCGATACACAATAATACACGATTAACAATTTATTATTCAAGGTGTTTACGTTTGAATTAATAACAATAAATAAATGGATTATTATTTCGCATCTTACGATGGGAATGACTGCCACTTGACCAAGTATTCCGTTTGCCCTTTCCGAAGCCGTTTCTTCACTATTTTCTCCACAAAATACTCCCCAACATCCGCCGATTTCATTGTTTGCCCAGAATTGCCGGATTCCATTTTTCTTGATTTTTCCAAAGTTCAAGTATAGTAACAGAACTGATGTTTGATTACGACTCGTTCGTACTTGTACTTGTAAATGTAATCCACTACCAACTACGATTGACGATATTCAATATGAGTCTCTAACGGCTATTCGGGTATGAGTGCGAGGCTGCGAAGTTTACGTAGTAAAAACCTTTGTTTGTGACTGCTGATGAAAAACTTGGCTAGCTTCCTAGTTCCTTTGTCTCGCAATTATTATTACTGGGTACTTAATTCAACCAATAAATCAAAGGTATTTAATGCTATACTGATTTTAATCGAAATCCCCTTACTAATTGCCAAGTATGACGCTTAGTTTAAGAATCCGACAAGACGATCAGTGTTAGACTAACACGACACAAACGAAACCTCCACTGGAACAAAAATACGTAATAGCGGGTTCTGGGTACACTTAGTTAAGACTAAGATGAGAACAACGTGGTCGCGATTCTCGAATCTGACAAATGGCGATGATTTCGGTTGACGAAGCCACATGAAAGACGCTCGTTTATTGTCGTGAAATGAACAATTTACGCATGCACTACAGCATCGTCCATATATTACGTCTTTACATTTTTCGCTTTAGAGGGATCACGCTACCGACATTATTAAGGGGTCTTTCTAGTATGGTATCATAGCTTCGGATTTTTTGATTTGTGAATTTGAAATGCTGAAGTGACACATTTTTCCCTTCATTAAAACCTGAATTTTAGACTTCGCTGTATTTGTTCCTCTACAGGGTGGGCCATAAGTTCTGGTACACAGTGTTTTCCTTGTAATTTCAAGAATATTTGTTCGATTTTTACCAAATTTTGAAATAATACTCCAAATACATCTGGTTACCTACAGTAATTTTGGTATTCAAAATAATCGCCTTTGGCGTTCACACGGGCTTGAAGCCTACCCCTCCATCTCATGATCAATTTAAGCAACTCCTCTTGGGGAAAATTGACCCGGGCAGTTGTAAGAGATTTTTTGAGGGAGTCCACAATTTCCTAACTTGTAGTACTGATCACGGCCTACAATCGTGAGCACTCAGGCTGATCCCAGAAATTTTGGTTTGGGTATGCGAGGGGTTACTCCTTACTACCCTGAAGTTGGGGAATCCCGCCCGTGGCAGGCCAATACCACTTTTAGCCGTTTGAGATGTTGTTGGAACTTTTCAAAACACCCCACGAACGTAACCAAAATTTGGATTCCTTCAAGGGGGGCCTAGGGGACCCAACAAGGTCAAACGTGGAATTTCTATAATTTGCGTTTACCCCCTGGGGGGAATAACCTCGTTTTTTAGCCAATTCTGGCCTACCTTCAGGAACGCTGCCACAGATGTAAGCGAGCTAGATCTAATGACTAGTCCTTTGTTAAACGGTGTAGAGAAGAATCTGGGCTACGTTTCTACCAAGTTTTTGTTACTACTAAAAATTTACGTTGGTTAAAAACATTGACCTAAAGAAAGGCGATTCTGAAACTCTGGTCGTCGTATTTGGGTATTAGCCCTTACAATCAACTAAGTCGCAAATATTTTTAAGGCTCTGTAAGAACCTATCACTCGTATTTTCTGGAAGCCCGT